>JAQZBX010042274.1:0-22069 GCA_029593785.1 Cabassous unicinctus | reverse complement strand
TGGACATCACCATCTCAGACTCCTCAGGATTGGCGGAAGAGCTATGGACTAGAGTGGACTTACTGGTATGCTGTTATAGACATATTGTGATTCATGCAATGGAAGTAATTACAACATTAATGTGGAGCCAGTGGCCACCAGATGCTTTGGGGGCAGGGAGAGGGAAAAGCAATTGTAATACAAGGGCTTTTTTGGGACTTGGGAATTATCCTGAGTGACATTGCAATGACAGATATAGGCCATTTTATATCACCATATAACATGCAGAACTGTGTGGAAGAGAGTGTGGTCTACAATGTGAACTATGGTCCATGCTTAGTGGCAAAGCCCCAAGATGTGTATATCTATTGCAGGTGATGTGCCACTCTAATGAAGGATGTTTATGTGGGAGGTTGTGGGAGGAGTGGGAGGTGAGCACATGGGAATCCCTACAATTTTTGTGTAACATTTATGTAATCTAAGTATCTTTTAAAAAATTATTTTAAAAAAAGGTTGTGGTGAATTTTATTAGTATTGCATTAAATCTGTAGATCAGTTTGGTTAGGATAGACATCTTAATGATGCTTAGTCTTCCTATCCATGAACAGGGAACATTCTATTTATTTAGGTCTTCTTTGATTTCTTTTAACAATGCTGTGTAGTTTTCTGCATACAAGTCATTTACATCTTGAGTTAAATTTATTCCTATGTATTTGATTCTTTTAATTGCTATTGTAAATGGGATTTTTTTCTTGATTTCTTCCTCATATTCCTCATTATTGGTGTACAGAAATGCTACTGATTTTTGCACATTGACCTTGTAACCTGCCACTTTACTGAACTCGCTTATAAGCTCTAGAAGATTTGATGTAGATTTCTTGGGGCTTTCGAGGTATAGGATCATATCATCTGCAAATAGTAAAATTTTTACCTCTTCCTTTCCAATTTGGATGCCTTCTATACCTTTTTCTTGCCTAAGTGCTCAAACAAGTACTTCTAACACAATGTTAAATAAGAGCATTGACAGTGGGCATCCATGTCTTTTTCCAGATCTTAAAGGGAAAGCTTTTAGCATTTCAACATTAAATATGATGTTAGCTGTGTGTGTTTCATATATACCCTTTATGATGTTGAGGAAGGTTCCTTCTAGTCCTATCTTTTGAAGTGTTTTCATCAGGAAAGGGTGCTGTATTTTGTCAAATGCTTTTTCTGCATCAATAGAGATGATCATGTGATTTTTTCTTTCAATCTGTTTATGTGGTGTATTAAATTGATTGATTTTCTTATGTTGAAACATCCTTGCATACCAGGGATAAAACCCACTTGGTCATAGTATATAATTCATTTGATGTGTTGTTGAATATGATTAGCAAATATTTTGTTGAGGATTTTAGCATCTTGGTTCATTAGAGATATTGGTCTATAGTTTTCCTTTCTTGTAGAGTCTTTGTTTGGCTTTGGTATTAGGGTGATATTGGCATCATAGAATGAGTTATGCAATGCTCCCTCCATTTCTATTTTTTGTAAAAGTTTAAGTAGGATTGGGATTAGTTCTCTCTGGAATGTTTGGCAGAATTCACCTGTGAAGCCATCTGGTCCTGGGCTCTTCTTAATTGGGAGGTTTTGATGACTAACTCTACCTCATTTCTTGTGATTGGTCTGTTGAGTTCATCAATTTCTTCTTTCATTAATGTAGGCTGCTTGTGTGTTTCTAGGAATTTGTCCATTTCATCTAAGTTATCCATCTTGTGGGCATACAGTTTTTCAAATATCCTCTTATGATACTTTTTATTTCTGTGGGGTCAGCATGATATCCCCTTCTTCATTTCTTATTTTATGTATTTGCATCACCTCTTTTTTCTTCTTTGTTAGTCTAGCTAAAGACATGTCAATTTTAGTAATCATTTCCAAGAACCAGCTTTTGTTTATTTTTTTCTGGTGCTATCTTATTTTCAATTTCATTTAGCTTTGCTCTAATGTTTGTTAATTCTTTCTTTCTACTTCCTTTGGGGTTAGTTTGTTGCTCTTTTTCTAATTCCTCCAGGTGTGCAGTTAGGTCTTTGATTTTATATCTTTCTTTTTTAATATAGGCATGTGTGGCTATGAATTTCCCTCTCAGTACAGCTTTTGTTGCATCCCATAGTTTTTGATATATTGTGTTGTCAGTTTTGTTCATTTCAAGGTAGTTACTGATTTATTTTGTGATTTCCTCCTTGACCCACTGTTTGTCAAAGAGTGTGTTGTTTAATTTCCATATCTTTGCACCTAATCTGCTTCTCTGCTCCTTACTGATTTCTAGCTTCCCTCCATTGTGGTCAGAGAAATTACTTGTATAATTTCAATCTTTCTGAATTCATTGAGAGTTGCCTAGCATGTGGTCTATCCTGGAGAATGATTGATTTGCACTTGAGAAGAATGTACAACCTGCTGTATTTGGGTATAATATTCTGTATATGTCTATTATATCTAATGTATTATTCAAAGTCTTTGTTTTTTTATTGTTTCTCTGTTGAGATGTTCTGTCTAATGGTGATAATGGTGTATTAAAGTCTGCTACTATGATTGTAGAGACATCTATTTCTCCCCTTAGTTTTTCCAGTGTTTGCCTCATGTATTTTGAGGTGCCCTGGTTAAGTGCATAAGTGTTTATGATTGTTCTTTCTTCTTGATAGATTGCCCCCTTTATTAATATATAATATCCTTCTTTGTCCCTTACAATAGTTTAGCATTTAAAGTCTATTTTGTATGATATTAGTATAGCTACTCTTGCACTTTTTTGGTTATTGTTTGCTTGTAAAAATTTTTTCCAATCATTCACTTTTAGCCTCCTTGTATCCCTGGGTCTAAGGTGGGTTTCTTGTAGATATCATATAGATAGGCCATATTTCCTTATACATTCTGATAATCTGTGTCTCTTGATTGGAGTGTTTAATCCATTACTATTCAATTTATTACTGTCAAGGAATTACATTAGCCATGCTTTTTTAAGTTTATTTATGCCATATGTTGTTTTTATTTCTCTTTTTATTTTTTTAGTTGTTCTTACACTCTGTTCCAACTCTCTTTCTCTTTTTTTTTTTCCTTTCAACCTGCAGAACTCCCTTAATATTTCTTGAAAGGCAGGTTTCTTATTGACATATTCTCTTAATTTCTGTTTATCTGTGAATATTTTGAAATCTCCCTCATTTTTGAATGCCAGCTTTTTTGGATATAGAATTCTTGGCTGGAAGCTTTTTTTTTAGCACCTTAAATATGACATACCACTGCTTTCTTGCCTCCATGGTTTCAGGTGAGAAATCAGTACTTAATCTTATCAAGCTTCCCTTGTATGTGATGGATCTCTTTCTCTCTTGCTGCTTTCAGTATTCTCTCTTTGTCTTGAGCACTGGACAATTTGACAAGTATATGTCCTGGAGTAGGCCTGTTGGAATTCATAATGTTTGGGGTGCACTGCACTTCCTGGACATGTATGTTATCTCCCTCAACTGGGTTGGGAAGTTTTCAGCTATTATTTCCTCCAATACACCTTCTGTCCCCTTTCCTTTCTCTTTTCTCTCTGGGAAGCCTATAATGCATATGTTTGTGTGTTCCATGTTGTCATTCAAATCCCTAAGTCCCTGCTGTTTTTTTCTATCTTTTTATCTATCTGTTCTACTATCGGTTTGATTTCAGATGTACTGTCTTCCACATCGCTGATTCTTTCCTCTGCCTGTTCAAATCTGCTGTTATGTGCTTCCAGTGAATTTTTTATTTCTTGGATTGTGACATTCATCCCATCATATCTGTCATCTTTTTATGTATTTTTACAATTTCTTCAGTATGTTCTCCCAGTGTCTTCTTAATATCCTTAATCTTTTCCTTCACTTCATTAAGTTGATTCATGATATTTGTTTGGACATCTCTGATTAGTTTTTCCATGTTCTGCATCTTCTCCTGGTTTTTAGTTTGTTTTTTGGACTGCACCATGTCTTCCTATTTCTTAGTATGGCTTGTAAATTTTTGTTGATGTCTAAACATCTGCTTATCTTGATGGGCTTATTTATTGCTTCTCTCTCTACTCCAGGGTTTTATTTTGTTGTTGTTTTTCTGTGTGTGGTAAGATTTCACTTTGACACTTCATTCCTCTCATTCTACTTTCTTGCTGTTGTCTATTTTCCCTTGGAAAAAAATTAGGATCAGAGAAAAGGAAAGAGATAGGAAGAGAAAAATAATAATAGTAATAATAATAGTAAAAGGTAGGAGTGGAACTGTACAAGACCTCAGAAAATGAATAATTAACATGAATAAGAAGTACAGAGGAATAAGATTTAAAAAGTGGAATAGAAACAATGAAATGAGACACAGAACAGAGAAAAATATATAGAATGAATTAAAAGGCTGTAATGATGAGAAGAGAGGAAAAGAAAAAAGAAAAGACAGGAAAAAAAAGTAGAAAAGAAAGAAAACAAATAAAAAAGAGAGAGAGAGAAATAAAAAGAAAAATTGTAAACCAAACAAAAAGAAGTGTAATGAAATACCAACAACAGAAAACAGAAGATGGAAAGGTGAAAGAGAGAAAAGAAATAGCATAGGTAAAGAAAATTGGTAAGCAAAACAGACAAACAAACAAACAGGGATACAAAGGAAGGGGAAACAACAAACAAGAAACAAGACAGCAGCAACTTCTTTTTAAAAACAGGAGAAAGAGAGAAAAAAGAATAAAAAACAAAAATAAACATGGAAAAACATCCTTCCCTCTTAGACCCCTAAGGATCATCTCAGGCTGCTGGTGTTCATCAATCAATCACCCTGCAGCCTGCCCTCTGCAGGTTTTGAAACAGGTTTTAGTGAGTAAAATAAGGAAAAATTTAAAAGGAAACTTTAAAAAAAAATAAGAGATATAATAAAAGCTAATACAAAGAGTATGTCTATATGTTCCCTGTCAAAAAGTTTCAGCTGGATGCCTGATAACCGGGTGGATCACTTCTCCAAGAAAAGCTGGGAATTGAACCAGGGACCTTGTATATGCAAGGCAGGAATTCTTCTACTGAGCTAACCTGTTTCCTTAGGTTAGTTAGCTTTTCAGAATGCTATCCACTCCCTTTTCTTTGGCCAGGTTAGATTCCTTGCAGTTTGCTAGAGTCCTGCTGATTTGTCACCTGTATGTCCTTGCCTCCTCTCTGATCTACTTCCTTTCTTTACCTGGGCAGCTGGGGGAGACAGCCTGCCTGAGGAGATCCTTCTCCTCTCTCCCTGTCTAGTCAGGATTCCTTTTGATATTCAAGGGGGGTTCAGCTGGCCAAATTGACTGCAACAAAACCACTCTCTACCTTCACAGACCCCTCTTCCTCCCCAGGAATCTGCCCACACACTCCATTCAGGGCTGGGAGCCAGTGGCTCCACCTACACTATTTGCCCCAAAGGTGGGGTATATGTGCCTCTTCCAGCCACAGGGGCAAGCAGCTCACAATTTTCCTTTGGCTTCTTTAACTTTCCAGTACTCTCCTAGATGACTCAGAACATTCTATATATATATATCCAAAGCAGCTGGCAGGGAGGAAAACGTCTGTTCTCCTGTCAGTTAGGTGTAATTCGCCAGGAGTTTTACCAGGGTGGAGGAGGGGAGACTTTCCCAGCGGCCTGGAGGTTTAATAACTCACAATTATTTGTTTTGGCTTCTTCTTTCTGTCCCTAACTCTCCTGGGTGTTGTGAAGCAGTGTCCTGGTCTGCTGTACCCCAAAGCAGGTGTCCAAGGCAGCCTTTGGGTTTTTCTCCATTGTTTTAGTGAGAGTTGAGCCTTATTTGCCTGACCCAATGGCCATGTTCCCACAATCCCCCCCGACCCCAACTGAGTTTTCACAAGGGGGCAATGACAGCTCAATTAGGGAAAATAGTCTTTTCAACAAATGATGCTGGGAAAACTGGATCTCCATTTGAAAAAAAAACAACAAAAAAACGAGGACCCTTTCCTCACACTATACAAAAATCAACTCAAAATGGACCAAAGACGGCAAATCTTCTCGCTGTCCTGATTTTGTGATAATGAGGGTAGGCTAAACATTTGCTATATTAGAAACCATGCATGTGTCCCCAGACCTAGTTTTTCTCCCTAGGTCTGGTTTTTAGAATGATGGTGATAAACTAAGCCTGATTTATTATATGACCATCCTGTATGGGAAAAGACTGTAACTTTGGGTATCTTTGGTCAACCTTAAGAGATATAGCAGGGGGATGGATGTGGTTCGGGTGGTTGGGCATCCATCTCCCATATGGAGGGAACTGGATTCGACCCCTGGGACCTCCCAGTAAAAATTTAAAAAAAGAAAAATATAGAATGTGCGTGGGCCACCAGAACGGGTGTGCCGCCAGGCCCCGCGAGCCATGCAGCAAGATGATGGCATAGCAGGAGAGTGATACAAGGGAGAGGCAAGATGAAATGCACCGAAAAAACGGGAACTAAGGTGGTGCAAGCAGTAGGACACCTCTCTCCCAAATCGGAGATTCCGAGGATCTAATCCCAGTGAAGACAGGAGGAAAAGAATGAGAAGAGAGGGCAGGAAACAGACACAGAGAGTTGCCCAGTGAAGGGACACAGAAACAGCAAAAATGGGGGTGGGGGTAAAAATGGATAAAAGTAAATAAATAAATAAATCCTTTAAAAAATGTATAGGAGAGGAAGATACGGACTATAGTTAGTAGTAATACTTTGACGATGCTCTTTCATGATTTGTTAACAAATGTTTCACAACAATGCAGGGTGTTTGTGGGGGGGTAATGTGTGGGAGCCCTGTATGATGTTATGCATGTTTGTTTTGTAAGTTCACAATGTTTACTGAACACTTATAGTTTATGTATGTTCATGTATGAATGATATACTTCAAAAAATTGTTTTTTTAAAAAAATGGATCAAAGATCTAAATATGACAGAACTATCAAACTCCTAGAAGAAAATGTAAGGAAGCCTCTTCAGGACCTTGTGTTAGGCAATGGTTTCTTAGACTTTACACCCAAAGCACCAGTAACAAAGGAAAAAAATAGATAAATGGGATCTCATCAAAAGTAAAAACTTTTGTGCCTCTTAAGACATTATCATGAAAGTAAAAGAACAACCTATAAAATGAGAGAAAATATTTGGAAACTACATATCTGATAAAGGTTTAATAACCAGAATATGTAAAGAAATCCTTGAAGTTAACAACAAAAAGACAAAAAAAAACAATTAACATATGGGCAGAAGACTTGAATAGACATCTCTCTAAAGAAGATATACAAATGGCCAGAAAGTACATGAAAAGATGCTCAACATCATTAGCCATTAGAAAAGTTCAAATCAAAACCACAAGATATCATTTCACACCTACTAGAATTGCTACTGTTAAAAAAAAAAAACCCAGAAAATAACAAGTGTTTTCAAAGATTCAGAGAAATAGCAACACTCATTCGTTGCTGGTGGCCGTGAAAAATGGTGCAGCCAGTGTGGAAGAGAGTTTGGCAGTTCCTTGGAAAGCTAAATGTAGAACAACCATATCCCTCTACTAGGTACAAACCCAAAAGAACTGTAAGCAGGGACTTGAACAGATATTTTCACAACAATGTTCATAGCAGCATTATTCACAATAGTCAAAAGATGGAAGCAACCCAAGTGTCCATCAACTGATGAATGGATAAATAAAATGTGGTATATATACATGCAATGGAATATTATTCAGCCATTGAATTAGAATGAAATTGTGATAACATGCAACAACATGGATGAATCTTGAAGACATCATGTCGAATGAAATAAGTCAGACACAAAAAGACAAATAATATATATCACTGTATTGAAATAATTAGAATAAGCAAACTCATAGAGTCAGAATCTTGAATATAGGTTACCAGGGGACAGAGTGGGAGTAGGGAATGGGAAGTTAAGGCATAAAATGTACAGGGTTCCTATCTGGAATGATGGAAATGTATTGGTAATGGATGATGGTGAATGTAATTAATAGCATTGAAATATATCTCTGAATGTGATTAAAAGGGAAAATGTTAGATTATATATATGATAACAGAATAAAAATTCAAAAAACATGGAACAACACTACACAGTGAACCCTAAGTTAAACCGAGAACTATAGTTAGTAGTACAATTTTTAAATGTGCTATTATCAGTTTTAACAAATATTCCACATGGATGCAAGGTCTTAATAATAGGACGGTTTGTGAAAATCCTATATTTTATGCATGATTTTTCTGTAAATTCACAACTTTTCTAATAAAGGAAAAAAACATATAGGACAATGATTTAGACATGGGCCTAAGAACAAACAAATCTATCAGGTTACTCAACCAACTTGATCTCAACTTCAGAGCTGCCTACTCCAGGCTAAAGTTGTAATTAAGATTTCCTTGTGCTTCTGTCTGGATCACTAGGTGACTATGCTTGGTTTGGAACAAAAGTCAGTTTGGAGCAAACTAATAAGAGAGCACAATGGGGGCATAACCTCCACATACCATCCTCAGGATCTTGACATGGCTTTGGTGATTGTCCTATAGTTTGGGCTCAGGACCCTGGTTCCCGAGCAAATAACATCTTAACCATCTTAACACAACTTTCTCCCCAAAGATTTGTTGGTAATAAAATAGAAAAGAATTAAATTCACTAAGATTCTGATGGGGGTAGTGGTCCTCAGGTGGCAATACTCCCGGGAGAATGGCAGTCTGTTACAATTCCCAGGGAGCTACATGTACAGAGAAGTCATATGTTGGAATCATGGATTTTTGGAATGCAGCAGAAGACAATGTAGTAAAATTAACAAGACTGCCATATAGCAATGTACTGTCTCTCTCTGTAACTCCACAGATCTTCAGTAAAATTATTAACCTCAAAAAGTTCATGATGGCTTTCACATTGAAATTCAAAAAGGCTGAAGTTTTTATACTTGCTGAGGTAGAGCTCAACCAGAGGGCACACATGGAAGTAGCTCAGGAAACAGAAGCACCTGGAGGAACTGCAATTTAGAATTTGCCTAAATCAGTAAGGGGCCAGACTTGTACAGACTGTGATAATGGGTTTGAGTCAAATTTACCTAAATTTCAAGGAATCAGGGAAGCTCAGATGACAGCTTAATTACATGGGTCCCCAAGTGGATTCTTCCATCTAAAGGACCCAGCTGTATCAGATTTAATCATCAACCTAGAACTGCGAAAGGAGTGGATCCTATCTAAAACTGCCAACCCATGAGGTAGAGAGTGACTCAGCACAACCTGTGGTTTAGAGTGACTCAGTACAGCTGAGAAGAGGATTTTCACCTCAAAATAAAGGGGAAGCCACGAAAATCTCACTGATATCTGCATTAGAGACTTTGTGGGGGGAAGTCCCAATCATAATGCTATATATCATTAAGAAAACCAAATAGTATAAGAAACTTTTTCCGAAAAATGCAAATTGAAAATTGGTATTTATCCTAGCCCCTAAAGACATGTAATTTGTAAAAATTTGGGATCTCTCTTGGGATGACTATAAAGGGCATCCAGGAATTCTTTGGCTGATTCAAATCTTTCTCCTGCTTCTCCTGCTGAGCCAGGATTCCATGGAACCTGGAGTCACACTGTGATGTTAGCTATCCAGCAAATTCTGCTACCGTTAGTGAAGAAAAAAGAAAACTTTGGTGTGAGTGCAATTCCAAGGATGGGGCTGAATTTACTCTCCACAAGATTTTGCCAAAAATTGCACCTTTGCTTGGCTTCCTCCCTTTCCTGGCCTACTTTCCTCTACTCTCTCACTGGTTTCTTTTAAGAGCTCTTCCTTAATTGCACATGAATCATTGTCTCAGGGTCTGTTTTGGGGAGATCCAACACAAGATGCCAAGAAAGTCATTTCCTCTGTACCATATAAGACTCTACAGGTCTTGCTCACTTCAAGATATAATCACTTGGGAGAGCAATGGGATCTTTCCCAAGTACAGCTCTTTTTCTACTTTACACTGAGATGATGTCTTTTTCTTTGTGAATGCAGCTGATTTGCATACAAACATATTACATACACTCTAGTGGTTTGAAGCCATATGTACCCCAGAAAATCATATTCTTAAATTTATTCCATTCCTGTGGGTGTGAACCCACTGTGAATAGGTCCTTTTGATGGGGCTACTTCAGTTAAGGTGTGACCCATCGCCATCAGAATGGGTCTTAATCCTACCACTGGAGTCCTTTAAAAGCAGCATGAAATTCAGACAGAGAGAGAGAAAGCCACAAGAAGCAAGAAGCTAAAATGAATCCCAGAAGAGAAGGAAGAGACCAATTGACACCACCATGTGCCTTGCAATGTGACAGAAGAACCAAGGATCACCAGCAGTCAGCCCCAAAAGACTAAAGTTTTCAGGGAGAAAGCATCACCTTGATGATGCCTTGATTTGGACTTTCTTTTAGCCTCAAAACCATAAGCTTATAAATTCTCATTTTTTAAGCCAATCCATTTCATGGCATTTGCTTAAACAGCCTAGGAAACTAAAACATACACCGTCGCATAACATTAAGTTGATGGACCTCTTTAGAGGAATGACCTTCATGTTGAGTAAATCTTCAAAATATTTACCTTCTGTTGAAATAATGACCCATTGTGTTGGGCACCAAAAAACATACCCCTTATGACACATGGTCCCTCATTACTTCCGTAGAATTGTCACAGATCCTGACTTACAGAGGAGCTTCCCAGAGAGCCCTACCATATTTTCTACCCTTTCCACCTAAAGCCATTCTTCTCCATTTGCCCCTCTCTATTTAACTATAGGCTGAAGTCTCCTAGCCCATTTTCTTTCCATTTTTCACTGTACTGTTTTATTTTGCTTCTTTATTTTTAGGGTCCTTGATACTTAAAGCCCTAAAATTCACAGAGGACTTCTGAGAAGTAAAATTAGGTCCTCCAAAGACCATGTCTTTCTCCCTCTCCAGCTCTTCCTTCCTTGCCCCTACCATAAGCCTTAGAGCCTTAGATTCCCTTTCTGTTCCTACACTTTACTTAAGACAGGCAAACATAAAAGTCAATTAGCATGCCAGTTTTTGTGGCCAGAAGGGCTCCAGGCCCAGGATCATGCTCAGGGTCTGTCTATTATATAAATAAATATATATAGCCAAGAGGAGTTAAATCTGTGGAGTGAGAAAAACTGCTCAAGACAGTCATTGTGCAGGAGGAGACTCACTCAGAGCCCTGGGCATCCTACAAGCTGGGCTACTTGAGCTTGTTCTTATTTCATTTGTGACTCCGTGATGAAAGCACAGCATGTTCTTTGAATACACACATACGATAAGATGAGGGGTAAATGCCTTTCCTTGGGAGATTGCTATCAGAATCCCTGTAAGAAAGGAATTATTTTTCCAGAAAAATTCTTTAATGGGGTTTAGTAGAGAATATGAGCCCCTAAATAGCAGGTATGTGAGCAGAAGAGGAAGAAAAATTTTGCTGCTGTGGAGATGATGTGGGAAGATGAGACAGAGAGACGTAGACCAGTAAATGCAGCCCCGATGTGCTCTTTGGTACCCTTCCCCAGCTCTTCAGTAAAAGCACAAACCACAGAGTGCTTGGCACTACTGAGATTTTCTATGAAGTGTAAAAAGACTAGGCTTCATCAGTTGATATAGAGTAGGACCAATATAGAATGCATAGACACAGGAGCAGAAGACAATGGTGATCATGAGGAAGGGTGATATTGAAAATTCTCAGATATTGTAGGAGGTCTTCAGAGTCTCCTGGACCATAAAATAAGAGATTTGCACAATATTTAACTAAATTTCAGAGATGCAGATGTCACTTGAGTTAAATAGGTAACCCCAGTTAAATGGGTTAAACTTCTTAAAGGATTCTGTGGCTGAAAGTTAGCCCTAAGATCTTTGAAAATGTGAGCTAAAAAAAATAATAATGATAATTTCCTAAGCAAGGATGTGGTTTAATTAGAGCAAACCGTTCCTTTTTCTGGAAAATCACCTGAATGAGCCCACTAGTTAATTCACTGTAAATCAAGTAGTTATCTACTTATTTGCCATTGTTCTTGGATATTAAGGAATTTGCTCCAATCTTGGGAGAGATATTCCTGTCTCAGCTCCCAGGGCAGTGGGATAGAGACTCAGCAGCCAAAGGGTGGCCTAAAGATCAAAACCATTGAAGGATCTAGTGTCAGGAAAGGACTTCATATCCCAGGAGCACAAAATTGGCATTGTCTGGCCTGAGGGCAAGAGGCTGTAGCTGAAGGAAAATAATGATTTATTCCTGAACCTGGGAGTTGGGGAACATGTATGGAAGCAGGATACCTACTGTAAACCATCTAATAGTGTTGTAATAAATATAAGTCTAACATCACATATACCACAGGCTGATGAAACCTGTGGCATTTCAAGAAACATAATGCTTATGTACCTGTGTGACCATTTGGTGAATCTTCTTTGTCACATTTTTAGTCTTTGCCTTACTCTACATCCTATATCTTCCCTTCTCATATGTTTGAATACCTTGTTACCACAGTAACTTTATGTTGTGGAATATAAACAAAATTATTATTAGCCTAAGAAAGATATAATTAAGATGATAAATCCACTGACAAAAAAACAAGATGGTGCACTCCAAAACAAAATAGAAATTCTATCAGTGTTAGCTCCTGTTTGGAAAAAATGAAATGTGGCTGCGCTTCAGAATCACCTGGGGAACATTTTAAAATTACAAATTCCTGGAACCCTAACCCAAACTCCTGAATCAGAATCTCTGGGAAATAAGACCCAGATATCTATAAAAGTAGCACGTTTCCAAGTGATAAAGCAGTCATGCCAGCATTTGAGAGTCTTTGATTGAGGATACTGCATCTTTCCCTATGTTAGCACAGGTAGTCAACATTGGTTTTATCACCTGACAGTATTGGCTTTTCTAGGGAATCATCTGTCTCCAATTTTTTTCTCTGATGTTTATTTAAAATGCAGATATTTGAGCCTCAAACAGGACCTTCTGAATGAGGATCTTTGAGAGTGGAGCCCCAGGAATCTTTATTTCAACCAGCAACTCAAATATTCCTAAATTTATTGAAGTTTGAAAACCACAGTTCTTTAGTCCCATAATGCAAGATGTTCCTGTTTACATCCACAGTTAATCTCACTCCTATGGCCTGATATCCCTAATGTCTACCAGGCCCTTCAAGTTTTCCATCCTTTTGTTGCCAATAATGCATCTTCTGCGAAACAAAGTTAGCATCCTCAAAACGGTGGCATTGGTAACTGGTCTAAAGGATTGCATAAACTTCTCTAACTTCTGTCATTCCTGCACCAGAACTCCGTTCCTAAGTTTCTAACATGTACCTCCTAGTGGTGGAGTGTTAGTTATTTATTACATACGGGACTATTGGCTTTTAGAGTTGGTATATCTATAAGTATTCAGCACCTATCCTGCCCTCTGCACTGTGCAGTGAAGCTGTAAAATTCTGTAAAATACCCTAAATCTCTAAGGAACTATCTTTTACATCAAGTTACTTGAAATCTAATTACAGTCTAATAACACTAATAATAGCCTGAGTTACGACAGATGTTGAATAAAATATAATCACAAAAGTCATAATAAAACCAAAAAAAACCTCAGTTACTGTTTCATAACTTGACTGTCTTTGTAAAATCATCCATATACTTTTTGAAAGGCATCCATCAGCCAACTGCCAGCCATTGTATGGCACCATTTTACCTGAAAGTGTCTGCATCTATCCTCCGCAAGGTGGGTAAATTTTCTATGGCACCTAGAAAGTTCTTCACCTGAGATGAGAGCACCAGTCTTCTCTGAGCTCCTATTTCAATCATTTTCCTCCTGTACAGGTTGAAAGGCTATCCTCATGGGTTCCTGTTTGCTATCCTCCCCCAGACAGCCTGGAGAGAAGAAATTAGATGGATCAGCATTTTAAAACATTGAATGTCCTTCAAGGACAGCACCTAGTACACAGAGGTCATCACGGGAAAGGTAGGTGCATTAATCATCTTCCCTGCAGGAAAAGAAGGAGAATAAATAAATAAACAGCCCATCATCATGATCGGGTATCAAAGGTTTGTTTTAGGTCATACCCCCATTAAAAAGAATTTCAATGCTGTCAGGAGCAATGCCATGAATCTTCTGTACTTTTTATGAGTAATTCATGCAGGGAGGAAGCACCCTCCCTATTAGCTCCATATTGAGTACCTCCATCAATTTCTCTACCTTTCCTTTTTTTTTTTTGGTGATCTTAAAGCCAATAAGAGTGCTATAGAAGAATGCTACATTTACCCCTACATTAACCACCTCCACCTTAAATAAATATTAAGTAAGTTAAGGCAATTGGTAAGAAAGTCAATAACTTGTTCTGTGCTTGAACTTTATCATTTAGAGTTATCCTTTAATTTGCTTAAATCTTTTGAAAATAACTCATCTTTTCAGCATGCATTTATATAGAAATATTAGAAAATACAGACAAGAAAAAAGATGAAAATAACTATTTACTCTCCCACCTGTCCTGTGATAACAATTGTTAGCACCTTGATATATCCTTACAAAAATCCTTTTTTTATGAGTACACACACACAAAAAAATGTTTTGGAAGAATGAGATCCTATTGGTCATTTTTGGAGGCAGAATTCTGGTATGGTCCCAGGATTTCCTACCCACCACAACCTGGTGTATTTGCCCAGCATAATCCCTAGGACTGTGGATATGGTAGATTTATTCCCATTCAATTTTATTACATGGCACAGATGAATGAAGAAAAGGAGATTATCTGGGTGATCCTACCCTAATCACACGAGTCTTTTAAAAGCCGGGAATTTTCTCTGGTTGGTGGCAGAATAGAAAAGTCAAAGATTCAAAGCATGAAAAGAGTTTGATGCACTGTTGCTGGCTTGAAAATGGAATGGCCACATAACATGAAATGCAGGTGGCCTTCAGGCACTAAGAGCAGCCCCCAGTTGACAGTCAACAAGGAAATACGAGCCTCAGCCCTACAACCACAAGGAACTAAATTCTGTCAACAACAAAAATGAGCTTGGAAGCATATTTTTCTCCAGAGTCTCTGGAAGAGAATTTAGCCCAACTATATCATCTTGATTTCAGCCTTGTGATATTCTGAGCAGTGAACTCAGCTATGTTGTGCTGGAATTCTGACCTAGAGAAACTGTGAGATAATAAATTTGTGTTTTAAGCCACTAAATGTGTGGTAATTTGTTAAGCAGTAAGAAAATTAAAACCCCCATATTTCATTCAACAATATTTTTCTGAACATCTTTTCATACCAATAAATATGCAAGATAATTATATATGCACACAGGCCAGTACACATATATATGAATGTATCACAGTATATCCCATTAATTTATATTGAAAATACCATGATTTACCCATGGGTTCTTTAGGTCACTATGTATTGTAAATACATTGAAGGATCCTTGAGGATAGGATCATTCTTTATGTTTCTATTGTATCTCCCCACAAGGTATTGGTCTGAGCTTTCCAGATTGGTTGAGGATGGTTAGTATCTATGATTTGTACATGGAAAGATTCATCATGTAGCTAGAGTTATCCCCAAAATATGACATTGGTCACAAGGGACCCCAGGAAACTGTATGGAGTGGTAAACACAAACCCATGCCAGGCCCAGTAAAACACTCCCAAGAACACATCCTGATGATGCAGAGCCAAAGGCAGCATCTTTATGTGGAAAGGATGGAAAATTGTTTTGATTGCTTTAAATAGTTGAATTATAGGAAAATAGAAAGAAAAAAAGGAAAATATGTTCACCTTCTTATTCCAAGAGGTAGCTTAGGAAAAGAAACTATTATTATCAGCTGAAATCCATAACTCTTGGGAAAAAAGAAGCCAGAGACCTGTTGTGAAGAAAATAAAGTTTATAGTTACTGGGTTTGGAGATAAGAATTATTAAGTTTGAAATTCTTTAAATAGGCACCATCATATTTACTTATATGTTTTTAAAATATGGTAGTTCAACTCCCACCCTAC
Organism: Cabassous unicinctus; assembly: GCA_029593785.1. NCBI lineage: Eukaryota > Metazoa > Chordata > Mammalia > Cingulata > Chlamyphoridae > Cabassous > Cabassous unicinctus. The sequence continues at coordinate 6,122 of JAQZBX010042274.1, read as the reverse complement.
CCTACCCCCAAAAGTTCCCCAAGTGGAAAATAGCATTAAAGTGAAACAAATGAATAAACAAAAACATGAACCCTCATTCTATGTGAAAAACAAAACAAAGTATAAACTGACTTTTTTCCCTTTCAACACAATGCCCAAAGAAGAAAATTTTCTCACACTGTTAAACCAATTTATCAGATTCCCATGCACAGGAATGCCAAGTTTACTAATATATAAAAGAATTTAGATGACCTTTCTCCTTTCTTGAAGCTAGAATGATTTAAACCCCAAGGAAAAAGAGGTTAATTCCTGAAAATTTCTGATTCCTGACAAATTCTGTCCTTAGAATAGTTATGTTTACTTCAACCATGATTATTTATTAAGAAAAAAACTTTGATATATTTCGTTTTTGTTTCCATTCTCATTAATCATGTAATATACCTTCACACTAAAATAACTCATTTTTCTTGATGGCTGTATTCCTGACCATGTTGGCATAACTAGTACTGAATCTTCTTTACTGCCATAAACAACTGGGAAAAATGGACAAAATATTTGAAAGAGCTGTTTCAGGTGTTGGGCAATAGGTAGCAAAGGACTGTGGTTTTAAGAGAAGAAAATAAATGAGCTGAGTCCCAAAATCGCCCTGTCTTTCTTTCTGGAACTACTTTGGGCTAAAGTAAAGGGAAGAGGAAGACAAGTAGACCATCATGGTCTCCCTGAGTTGAAGAGGTAAGAGTTCAGGGAAGTTGATGCAGCCAGAATTTGTGGGACAGACTACCATAAAAAAAAAGAGAGAGCTATGCAGAGAAAAAGTTCCAGAAATACATATAGGAGTTGTGGTGCTTTGGAACTGTATGTACCCCAGAAAATCATGTTCTTAAAGCTAAGCCATCCACTCTTGTAATTACGAACCTATTGTAAGTAGGTTTTCATGAGGTTACTTCAGTTAAGGTGTGGGTCTTCATCTTCTTGCTGGAATCCTTTGTAAATGAAATGAATAAGTGACAGAAAGCTATGGAAGCAAGAAATTGAAAGAAGCAAAACCTGGAAGAGAAGGGAGAGGCCAGAAGATGCCACCATGTGCCTTGCCATGTAACAGAGGATCCAAAGATCCCCAGCAGCCAGTCTTTGGGGATAGCATCGCCTTGATGATGCCTCAATTTGGACATACAGCCTCAAAATTGTAAGATTGTAAGCTAATAAATTCCCATTGTTAAAAACCAACATATTCCATGGTATCTGCTTTCAGCAACCTAGCAAACTAAAACAGGGGTCCTCTCAAGTCAATTGCTGAACATTAAGCTACACATGTGTAGAGTGAAATCCTATGAGGCTAGACTAAGAATTACCTGGGTACTATAACCTAAACAAATCCCAGAGCTCATACAGGTCTGGGAGATGATCAAGTTCTGAAAAACTCAAGTGGATAATCCTCATTGAATATCTGGGGCATTCAGCACAGATCCCAGAAATGGCATTTCTTAGAAGTGGGACTACCACTAAGTAGGACTTGCTCTAAGACTAGTCCTAGAGTAAAAGCACTTTAGCTTTGCCCTATCAAAGTGTTAAGCCTCAAGGCAGGGCCTTTATGGATAACAGGGATGGCACGAAGAAAACTTCAACACGAGAGTTAGGCAAACTCACATTTATTACGTCTGCAGAGGTAAGGAGCCAAGGTCAGTCTAAAGTGACTCAGACACGACTCCCCGTGCTGTGGTTCTGCTCTTGCTTAAATACCTAAGTTACTATTTAGCATTTGCTTTGATTATGCATTAGCTTTTATGCATATGGATGATCATACATAGCTAGTTGTATAACTGTATGATTAGTATGTTCACATACATTGCATGCTCAAAAAATGGGCAGATAACTCCATCCCTGGGTGGGAAATTTACTATGTTAATTAAGCAAGTTCAAGTGAGGACAGCAAGGGGCTTCTTCTGCACAGGTCCAGCCAACTGGTTGAAGCTGGTTTTCATACTTCATTGCTTCAACAGGATATTCTTCACCATCAAAAGCAGAATTTGGCAGAAAAAGAGGGTTGCATCTCATTGCCTTCTAATTTACATACAATTCTTTCCTTTGTAGCCTAGCAACAGGGAGAGAAACAAGTTACTTTCAGGTATTTGGTCATCCTACATCCATCAATTCCCTCCTTCTAGAGTTTGGCGATATTCTTATCACAGGGGAAAGGGACGGAGCTCAGATCTACTGTAACTACTTCTTGCTGACATTATGGGTGTTGATCTCTTAGGAAACTGTTGTAAGAGGGTGGTCTGAGGAGGAAAAGTCGGTCTGCTAAAGTTTGTAATTGCTTTTGAATACAGCCTCAGGACTGTAAGTATATGAGTTAATAAATCCCCATTGCAAAAGTCAACCCACTTTCAGTATATTACCTTGGCAGCTTTTAGCAAACTAAAACACTATACAAGCTCTCAAAAGCAGGAAATTGGGTCTATGTGCAGGAAAAAAATCAGTCAATATAAACAGACCCAGAAATGGATGAAATTAGAAATAAAGAATATTTAACATATATTATAAATATGCTCAAAGTAAAATATAAACTTAATGAGAAGAAAAATTACAACATAACAAAAAATATGCTTTTTGTATAATAAAAAATCCACTGGATTGGATTAACATCATTTTAGGCACTGAAGAATAAAATAACAGTGAACTTGTAGATATAACAATATAAGCTACCCAAACTCAACATAGGAAAAAAGCGGCTGATAACAAAAAATTAAACAGAGCCTTTGTGATCTGTGGGGCAATATAAAGCACCCATACATGTAACTGGACCTCGAAAGGAGAGAAAAAAAAGAAGGCTGGAGGAAAACTATGAAGAAATTATGGCCAATTTTTTCCAAATTAGATGAAAATGATAATTCCACTAGAGTCAAAAGTTCTATTAATCATAAGTAGGATATCATAAAGAAACCCACACTGAAGAATTTCATAATCAGATAGTAAAATTCAGTAATGAAAAAATAATTTTTAAAACCATACTATATACCGGGAACAAAGATAAGAATGAATGATCACAGACTTCTACTTAGAAACAACATCATTAATGTTCTGAATGGAAAAAAAAAGCCTGTCAACCAAGAAGTCTGCATTCAACAAAATGTCTTTCATAAATGAAAACAAAATTCATATCTTTTCTTGAACAACAAAACAAGCCAAGAGAATTTGTTGCTGGCAGACTTGGACTACAAGAAATATTAAAGAAAGTTTTCTCAGACTGAAAATAAGTCTAGATGAAAACTTAGATCTTCACAAAGAAATGAATAATGCCAAAAATGGAATATGTGAAGACATACATGATTTATTTAAAAGATGATTGTTTAAATAAAATATTAGCAATGTTTTGTGGTGTTTATAACATGTATAAGTAGAATGTATGAAAATAATTGCAGAAACTTGGGAAGGAGTCAGATGGAAGTATACTTTTATAAGGTACTTACATTACACATGAGGTTATATAATATTATAGTCCAAAATGAGTTATGAATTAAAACCAAAATGAAATACACTACACCTGCTAGAATGGCTTAAAAAAAAAGGAGTGAAATCCAGTTGCTGACAAGGATGCAAATCTGGAACTCTCATGCTCTATAGTAGGAATATAAAATGGTATAACCACTGTATTAGTCAGGGTTGTTTAGGGAAATAGGAGTTATCTGTAAATATTATGAGATTTTATAAGAATTTTCTCACACAGCTGTAGGGATACAGAAGTCCAAATTCTATAGGGCAGGCTGCAAGCTGGAAATGCTCAATAAAGGTTTTCAATGAATTCCCCAGGAGAAGCTGGTTGGCTGAAGCAGAGATGGAAATTCTTTCTTCTAACTGCTAAAATCAGCACTTCTTTTAAGTCTTCAACTGATTGGACTACACTTGTCTCATTGATAAAGGCAAGCTTCTTTTTTGACTGTACGTGTAATTATCAATAGATGCAATCAACTTACCAATGACTTAAGTCCGCGAAATGTACTCACAGTAACAATCAGGCCGGTGCTTCCTTGACCAAACCTTGCCAAGCTGACACAGGAACTTCATCATGACAACTTTGTAAAACTGTTTTGCAATTCTAAAGTTAAACTACAATTACTATATGATCCACCAATTTCACTCCTATTCACTCAAGAAGAATCAAAATATATTTCCACACAAATATTTGTACACACGTTTATAGAAGCTTCACTCACAATTGCGCCAAACTGAAAATATCTCAAACATTCACCCCATGTGGCTGGATAAACAAATTGTGGCATAGTCACACAATGGAATAATACTAACCAATAAAAAGGAGCAAACTTCTGATATACAAGCAACTTGGATGTATTTCATAAACATCTTAAGTGAAAAAACTCAAAAAACTTAATAGTATATGATTCCATTTATATGAAATTTTAGATCAAGCAATAATAATCTATAGTGACAGAAAATATATCATTGGTTTCTGGGGTCTAGTGGCTGGGATTGGAGGGATTAATTGCAAAGGAGTTCAAGGGAAATTATTGGAATGATAAAAATGTTCTATATCTTGTGATCGTAAATACACTGGTATAGGCATTTGTCAAACTTCTAGAACTGACCATTTATACCAGGTGCATATTATTGTATATAAAGACTACCTTTTAAAAGTTGATAAAAAAAAAAGAAACTATCAAATCATTCTTTTTTATCAATTTTATTGATACATATTCATAAAATAGACAATCCATCCAAAGTGTCCAATCAATGGTATTTGGTATAATCATATGGTTGTGCATTCATCAATCATTATTACAGCATTTTCATTATTCCAGTAATAATAAACAAAAAATCAGAGAAACAAAAAAAGCTCTGCCTTTTAATAATCACCTCTCAATCTCTCTATGCTTCCCAGCCATACATAGCTGATATTCTGTTTTCATCATTCTAACTTATTTGTATTTATATTTTGTATAGATGGAGCCAAACAATATGTAGTACCTTTTTTCTAGTTCCTTTTACTTAGTATATTTCCATTTTTTTAACTTAATGGAAGATTATTAATATATACTATACACTACTATCCATATTTTGCTCTGATTGTATTTTTGCATGATATTAACAGCTTGTAACATTAACATGTATTTGTTCAGTTTCAAAGAAAAGCAGTCATATATGCAATATTACCCATATTCATATTTCACATGAGCCTTCACTATGCTATACAGTCCCATGTTATGTTTTTTCGCTTTCTTTCAAATAATATGCATGACCTTAGACTTTCCCTTTCAACCACTGTAATACTATATACTAGCAGTGCTAGTTACAAACACCATGATGTGCTTTCACTATTTCTATTCATTCCCAAAGATTTATGAACAATCTTTCTACCAATTCTGCACAAATTAACCCTCAGCTTTCTATTCTCTAACCTCATTCTATTTTCTGGTGACCTATATTCTAATTATTAACTTCATGAGTTTACCCAATAAATTTAGTTCATAATGGCACCATCATACAATATTTGTCCTTTTGTGCCTGGCTTGCTTCACTCAACATAATGTCCTCCAGGTTCATCCATGTTGACTTATGCTTCACAACTTCATTTCTTCTTCTTACAGCTGCATAATATTCCATCGTATGTATACATCATGATTTGTTTATCCATTCATCAGTTGATGGGTACCTGGGTTGTTTCCATCTTTTGGCAATTGTGAAAAATGCCTCTATGAACATTGGTATACAGATGTCTGTTTGTGTCACTGCTCTCAGTTCTTCTGAGCATGTACCAGGTAGTGGTATTGTTGGAAAGATTTACATTCTACTTCCTCAGAAACTGCCAAACAGTCCTCCACAGTGGCTGTACCATTCTACATTCCTACTAACAGTGAATAAGCTTTCCTATCTCTCCATATCCTCTCCAACACTTGCAGTTTTCTGACTTCTTAATAGTGGCCATTCTAATAGATGGGAAATGATATCTCATAGTTTTGATTTGCATTTCCCTAATTGCTAATGATGTTGAACATTTTTTTCATGTGTTTTTTTGCCACTTGTATTTCTTTTTTGGACAAATGTCTATTCAAGTCTTTTGCCCATTTTTTAGTTGGGTCTTTGTCTTTTTATTGTTGAGTTATAACATCTCTTTATATATCATGGAT
>JAQZBX010042273.1:0-22367 GCA_029593785.1 Cabassous unicinctus | reverse complement strand
AAAAAAAAAAACAAGGCAAGAAGTAAGTTTTAAAAAAAAACTCAGTCAATTTAAAGAAATATATCAATAATTATTAAAGCTGGCACATGGATATGTCAAAAATGCCAAAGTGATACTAAATAAATGAAGTTTAGAAAACTCTGATCTGGTATATGCTTTTTGTTGTACAGATGAAGAAATCAGAGCCCAAAGAGGTGAAAGCTAGGTCCAGGACTAGAACCGTGTGTCTACTATGCCCTCCATGGACACCCCCTCCTTAGGCATACTTTCCAGGGGCCATTGCCCCCAAAGTCCCACAGCTACACTGATGCCCGCTGAGCAGCCCCAACCCCTCTTCCCAGAAAGTTGAGCCACTGTTACTTCCTACCACTGAAAGGCAGGTACTCCCCATCTTTGTTCCTCCAGGCACATATTCCCAGTGCTGGGGAATATGATTTTTTCTTTTGTGGATCTGAGATGGAAAGGTAGAGTTTACTTGGAGCCTCAGGATCCTCTCAACACTTGCCTGGATGTCTTGGAAAAAGCAAAGCAAATGATTTTGGCCTGCTCACCTAATGAAGAACAATTTGTGCAGGCAGACCACGTGGGTTCTTTTAAAAGTAGATCTCCAGCTCTCGGCAGAGCTCAGGGACAGGCCCTTTGTTGCCTTCATCTCCATCACCGTGGCCAGGACCTGAGATGTGAGTGACAGTCTCTCAAACGTCCTCTGGAGAAAGGCTCTTGGTCAGCCACACGGTGCCTTACGGTGTTTCCCTGGGCCTGGGACCTTCTTCTTTCTATTCTGAGAAGTATCATCCCCACCTACACAGAACTATAAATATCAGGCAGCAGGAGAACTGTGTGTGCCTCAGCTTTAGAAGCAGGATCTTCCTGGGGCCAGTAGGGCCACTAAAAGCTGGATGTACGTGGCCTCTCTAGGCTAGCAGGTGTCTGCAGACATCATGATGTCCTTCTCCTGTCTCCAGATGAAAACTAGGTGGCTTTAACTTGTTTTCATGAGATCCAAACTTCTCTGGACAGTTTCCAGTTTCCATCTGGATATTTGGTTGTCAGCTTTCAGGAGCGTGGTATCTCTGGATGGAGGGACAGGGAGGAGACAAAGAGTGGAGCATCAGCAGAGCCCTAATGTTCTTTTTTAAAGAGAGGATTTGAAGTGAAAATGGCAAAATGTTAACATCTGCTCAATCTCAGTGCCTATCATATTATTCCTTTACCTTTTTGCATGTTTTAAATATTCATTATTACATTTTGATAAGGAAGAAAACTCTAGAAGCAGGACTTCAGGCATGGTGGCAAGTGGGTATTGGAGATAACCTGGCTATCAAGTCTTCTATGTGGGTAGCCACCACTGACATGTCTTAGGCAGTTGATTTCTTGGGCATTTCCTGGACACGGTGGGGCCTGATGGAAGACATCTGCTTGGACTTCCTGGCAATCTTCCGCCTCATGGTATGAACCGTATGAATCTCACTGACTTGCTTTGCTAGACTCCCTGCCCACCCAAAACTCCCACCCCACTGGTACTCACGTGTAAGATGTGAAGCTACTACCACCTGTATTCTGCAGGCAGGGGATATCATGAAACTGCTTTAGACTAAGATAGGTGCTGCAAAACATAGTCTAAGGGGACCAATTATGGAATTGAGGCCGCTGAGGAAAGAGAGCAGAAAACTCTCATTAAGGGAAAATTGGGGTAAAAAGCAAATAAAATAATTTTATGTCTACAGTTTCACGTCTACATTCTCAATTTTGGATAGAAAATGATACTGTTATAATACCTAAACTAGTAGTAGTTAAGAGAGGAAAGTAGGATTTGGAGGTGTGTCTTTTAGATTTCTTTACTTGTATGTCTCCCTTGAAATGTCCTTTCCATAATAAAATACAACCTCAACAAGATAAATGAGCTGGAGTCTTGTGGGCGGTGCGCCGAGCCTCTTAGAAGAAAAGAACAATACAAGAAATGCAAGGAGCTGCAATCTAGGCATCGTGATGAGGCAGCACACTCTTGGCTCTCTAGATTCTTGATGAGGTATGTTCATTTAGGGGCGCTTTCTCTTTTCTTCTTGCAAGGTGATTAATTTCCCTCTTTTCCTGCTTTGTCTGAATATCATGCTGTAAATAATGATCATTTGATGCAACCTTAAGCTCCTAGGAGTGGAGGTAATTTCCGGGTCATCTCATTCCATCCAGTCACATCCCCACTCCCTGCAGAGACTTCCGGAACACTGCTGGACTGAGGCAGACCCATTTTCTTTGGAAAAGCCGTATGCAAATGGGGCATCACTCACTGAACACCCACTCCAGGTCTGAAAAAAAAAACTTTCCTCTCTTGAAACATTCTTCCTTCCATCAATCTAAATTTCTTTACTTTGCAGGGTTATTGGTTCCAAAATGGAATAGAATGGAGATTTCACCAAGAGTCAGTTTTTCTATAATACACAGGCCTGGTGTCACGTGGAAGAATCACTTTGAAGCTTCAGCTGTTCTGAAATGACTTGACTATGGAATTAGAGAGGAAAACCAATGCTACATAGATCACTTTGGAGTATTGTGTGTGTCTGGGTCTATGGAAGACACTCAGAAATGGATACTTAAGACAGATACTGATAGAAACCATAAAACAAAATGGATTGCTGAGAAATTGGGATAATTTGGTCGAGAGGAGAGGAGACTCAAAGGGATACGAAACTGATCGATAGGATTGCTGTTGGGTTAAATGACTGGCTGGCAGGGCTGACACATGGACAAGAAAAATGGCTTGACAAGAAGAAGGATCAATGGACAGGACCACTTTCTCATGTCTAGCTGCTGGGAGTCTGGCCTCAGAGGTGAGCTTGGGCTGTGCGGCTGGCAAACCTCCTCTGGGCACCGATGGAGCTGCCCACTTGCCCAGTACATTTCCTTTTCCCTGCTCTCCTGCCTCAACTCGAGGTCTTTTCTGAATGGCCCCCAACATGCTGTCCTAGACGCCCAGGAGAGGAGGGAATGGTGTGGAGGGCAGGGCAGTGTGGTATAATGAGCAGGGAACGGGGCTGCAGTGGGGAGCCATGCTCTGCGCTCAGTCCTGACTCTGACCTGCTGAGTCACTCTGGGCGCCCAGGATGAATAAAATAAAAAGGCTGGACTTACTGGCCTTTGAACCTTCATCTAGCTCCAGATTTCACTGTTGCTTCGATTTTCCATTCTGCTCTGCGGGCTTTTGTACTCTGCACATCCACAATTCCAGGTACAGTCTTCAACTTTCAAAGTGCCCTCTCGACAGACGGGCAATCTGAATGCTTTGGTAGTCTATGTCAAAGCACAAGATTTCTCTTCTGAGTGTTTCCACAAAGCTCGTTAGTGCTCGTCTAGCCCGTCTCCGGCAGCAGCCTCCACTCAGGGCACACCTGAAGGCTTCCCCTTTCACTTTAAAGCTTTCCCTCTCCTCTGCCTGCCTTTGAGTCTCTGCCAAATGGCAGTGATGGTGGCTGCCTCCCTTGCCGTGGCAACCCCTGAATAAATAGCCTCTGTTTGTTCTCCTGTGGGTGGCCTCCATTTATTTCCACAGAGGCCTGGGGTGAGGCCTGGGATTCTGCATTTCTCACAAGCTCCCAAGGGCGGCCACAGCTACGGGTCTACACTTTGTCTAGCAAGAATCTCCACTTAAAGCATTGCCTTAGATGAGATGCTGTGAGCAGCAGTTCATTACTCTGCTTTTCAAAGAACATGCCATTTGGGTCTTCTTGGCTGCTCATTTCCAAACTTCAGCAATTCTCCAGCTGCCGTACTCAAAGCAGAGCAACCACTGGGGATCATGTGGGGTTTGGAAGGAGAAACACATCTCATCTTTACTCATATAATGGACAGTGGTGGGGGGAAGAGGAGAAATGACAGAAAATGCTTGAATAAAGAAGGCAGGGAGTCTTTTATTCCAACATGGACCCAGCTATTCTCCATTTTGATAAATGAAGTTTCAATAAAATGAGGTTTCACCAGAACGTATATAAGCCTCACTTGTTTTGATGGGAGATCTGATAAAGAACATTACAGAAAAACCTGGAAAAGGAAAAAAAAAACCCTTCTCAGAACAAATTCCCTGCTGATCTGTATGGAAGAAAAGCTGCTACCCCGCTCTCCTGCGATGTACAAGATGCTTTCTGAACAGGCGAAAACATTCTTAAGGTGGATCAATGATTTGCAAAGAATCTTTTCCCTTGTGTAGCTTCACACCCCCTTGTGTAGGGGTACAAGGTTATAATTAATTTCTTCTCCTAAAAGAAAACAAAATAATTTGTACATACAAATGCAAAAATCCATGACTTCAATTGCAAAGCAAAAGATGTATAGTTTTGTTTCAGTGATACGAGCCTAATGTGTAGCTATATTTTAAGTTGCTTTAGGAAGGTTCCATGAGGCGTACGGGCTGGGGACACGGCCAAAGTTTTAGTGGTCAAACGCCAGTCTTCAGAGCTCTGGGGCTGCAATGTCACAGGCCCTCCTTGGCCCTCCTTCACACAGTAAGTGACTGTAGCCCTTCTCCTGGGTTAGACTGGGAAAGTTAAGAGCAAATCTAGAGACCCATACCTTCCTCTCTTTTCCAAGTATCTGAGGGGAATTTATTTATTCATTCAAGAAAATTTAATTAAGCAACACCTTTCATATACCAAGAACTTGGGTAGAGAATTAGGAATATGAAGACTGATAAGAAATACTCTTTGCCTTCTGGGGAAGCATAATTATGCATGTATGTGTACGTGCATGTGGGGCAGAGAAGCGAACAGGTAACTATAACATGGTACACTGTGAGAGCTACGGAAATAAAAAGAGCAGACAAGGTCCTTAAAGAACACATTACGGTGATACAGAACCCACGTTGAGAATACTGGTCAGGGAAGGTTTCCTGGAGGAGGTGACCAATGAAAAGTCTTGAAGGATAAGCAGGAGTCTGCCAGGTGAGAATAGAGGAAGAGACAAGCCATGCAGTCAGGGGTGGGGGGTTGCTGCATTCCCACGTGCTTGAGCGAATCCCCTATACTCAAGGAGTGGAGAGAGTAGGATAGTTAAGATAGTGTAGTATTGTGTGGGGCTGGGTGGGGAGAGGAGTGTGGGTGGTGGGTGTGTGCCCATTTTGTAATTTGATATTCTCACTTAAAATTATTTTATGAGCTTTCATTCAAGTCATTAAATATTCTGCATAAGTATGACTTTTAATGGCTTTGTGGAATATAAACAGAAGATGCAATTATTTAATCATTCTCCTATTGCTAGGGATTCAGGTTGTTTATAATTTTTACTATTATAAATAATGTCACAATGAGCATCTTCGTGCTGGATCAAAGTCTGCAAACATTTTAAAGGTGCTTGATGCTTATTGATTTAATTCCACAAAGGCTCAATTTTCTTCTCTTCTAGCCATGTGTGAGAATGCCTATTTCATCATATCCCCCTCCAGTGTGGCTATTATTATTTTTAAAATATTTTCTAATTGATAGATTAAAAATGCCATCTCATTACTGTTTTAATGCTGCTTCATTATCTTAAATTTAAAAATGTGTATATACATGTTTTATGTGCATACATTCTCTTATAAAGAATGTAAAAAAAAAACAACAAAACCCAGAAGTCCTGAACCAATACAGTGTATGCAACTCTGGCCTGCAGCGGGCTCCACCTACCCCTGCTTCCCAGCACCAGGGGCACAGTGATGGCTCACCCCATTCCCGCAGCCATTCAATTCTGGTGTCAGCTTCATCCTCTGACAACATCCATTTTCTTTGTCGCTTCCAGGGTGAGGCCAGCCTCCATTGCACCTGCCAAAGTGAGAGCCACAGCAGCTCTGGCCCTCAGGTCTAACCCACCCAGACTCCCAGAGGTTCTGCTTCCCCAGAACCTGCCTGGAAAGGCTAGCTAACGCAACCCGAAGGGGTGGGGGGATGACACCTCCTGGACAAACTGTAACCAATGAGCAATAAGAGCAGAAGGAGCCAGTATACACATGGCTTGCCCTTTCTGGCCCTAACACATTGTTTTGAGACACAGCTGTTTCGTATTGCTTTCCTGGAGATGTTCTACTGCACCGTGAAACCAGCTGGTGAGTGTGTGCATGTGCTCACACGCACGTTCTCTGAAGCTTTGGCCTGCCTGGAAATGCACCACTTTGTATTGGCTTTGCATCCTTCTCTGCCTCACTTCCCTTTTCCCCGACAAAGAATCATTAGCATATAAACTTCTCCGCAGGTTCTGTTTTCTGTGGAACTTAAGCTAGACAATTATGTAAGTAAGAAAGAAAAGTCTCCCCTTTGTCACTGCCTCTCAATCTCACCACCCCTGTCCCCAGAGGTAAGCCCTGGGAGCAGTTTGATGTGAATCCTCCTGGTCCTTTGTCTATGCATGTATTTTACATGTAAAAATACATCTTTTTAAACGTGGAAATGGGTTCATCCTCCAGCCTGCTTTTAAAATTTTTTTTTATTTTGGAATAATTTCCAACTTAAAGGACAGTTGCAAAAATCATATAAACCCCATCCAGAGAACTCCAGCATACTACCACACTCCCATCCCCAGATACCCAGATCCACCAATTTTAACATTTTGCCACCTTTGCCATATCATTCTATTATCTATCTATCTATCTACCTATTTTCTATCTGTCTGTTTATCTATCTATCTATCTATCATCTTTGAGAGCAGGTTGCATACATCAACATTTTTGGACACATAATACTTCCATGAAATTTCCTATGAACAAGGATATTCACTTAAATTATCACCTTAAGTGCAGTGATCAAGTTCAAGAAATTTATAAAGCTTATATTCTATATTCCCAATTTTTCTTATGTCCCAATAATGTCCTTTTGAGCCTTTTCTCCTCTATTCTTAGTTCCCATTCAGTATCATGTAATCCATTTGATTGTCATCTCTTTAGTTAATGTTTCTTTCTTTTTAAATTGTGGAAACGTCCACGCAATGTAAAGCTTCCCATTTCAACCCCTTCCAAGCATACCACTCAGTGCGATTAACCACATGCACTCCATCTTGCCTTTTCAACCTAACTGCACGTCTTGGATGTCTTCTCATGTCAGCACTGGTGGGGACCTCTCATTCTTTCCTCCTGCTGCCTTATTTCCTCTGGTGCGGACATACCGCAAGTCATTGAATCCTTTCCCCATTGGGTTGTTTCCCATTTTTAACCATTACAAATACTGTTGTACATCTTTAGGCACAATTCTTTCTCTAGGAAAAGTGAAATTACTTCTTAGATTTCAATAGATACTGCCAGATTGCTCTCCAAAATAGCTTTTCAATATAGCGGTGTAAAGGAATATCCAATTCCCTACACCCTTGTCAAACGTAGATATTATCAATCTTTCTAAAATTTTCTACTCAGATGGGGAAAAGACAACCTCATCAACGTTTTAATTTTCATTTCCCTGGTTACTGGTGAGTCTGGGCATCTATTCATCTGTTATTAGCCATTTGATTTCCTTCTGGGTGAATTGCCTGTTCATATTTTTTGTGCACTTTAATTGGGTTATTTGTACTTTTTTTCTGATTTTGAAGAGTTCTTAAATGCCAGTACTCTGTCTATTATGTGTGCTGTAAATATTTTTGGCCAGATTGTTGCTTGCTTTTTACCTTTATTTATAGTACTTTTTCCTAACGTCTTTTCTCTTGCGACTCTATTGTTTTGTGTCTTGCTTAGAAAGGCCTTCCCACCTGAGAATTATAAATGTGCTCTCTCGTAGTTTCCCTAAGACTTTACTTTTTTTCTTCTATATTTAATTCTCTAAGCATCTTTCGTATGGTGTGAGGCAACATCATTTGTTGTTTAGCACATCTTTTCCCTCCTGACCTGAATTCCCACCATTATCATATACAGGACTCTTTCCATGAGCAGGAAAAGGTCACTTAAAGTGAATTCACTGCAAATGGGGAGCAAACTGTCCAAGGAAATAGTGGGGAAAAGGGTAGGACTAGGACTTTTTCTTGAAAGTTGAAACCAATAATTAGAAAGTTATTTTACCTTATATTTAATAATACTCATGTAACAATTATAACTATACTCTTCTGAGAATAAAATTAGAGTAGATCAAGTGTTCAGGTTTTCTTTTTCATTATTACTTTCTTTTGTTATTTAATTGATAGTCTCTTACTAAAATTGAACGAATGTTCCATCCTTCACTTTATAGTTGACTTTCCTAGCAGGGTCATAAAAGAAGTATATATTTCCCCCCAAAATTAGAAGGTTTTTATTAGTTTCCCCAATGTCCCCTCTTAAGCTTTTGAAAATTATATCTTTCTGCTTCTCATTACCATCCATTTAACACCTTGTAGAATTAAACTTTTTCTATTGTTAGCTGCATTTGTCCATGGCCAGTGTATATTCCTAGAGGTGAGGTCTTTTTACTTGCATTTATTCAGTCTTTGCCTTTGATCTTTACAAGTGATTAAAATTCCAGGCTCTTTCTACTCTGCCCCACTCCCTGCTGTACCCATGCACCCCCGACCCGACCCCCAGCCACTTTCAAGAGCTTTTCACTGCCACTTGGAGGAGCTCTTGTCTAGTTCTGCCATGCTTGAGGGTCTATGTGAGCATTCCCTCTAGCAAGCAGGAAATATGGATGTTGGACCTAGAAAAACTCTTTTGATCCCCATAGTAGATTCTGAATAGATACTTGATTGATTTTGAAAGCCACAGCACTCTGGAGCTCACTGGGATGCAGAGGATGTCTCTCCCATCTCTGGCCCCATCTACCTATCTCACCTCTTATCAAGTTCAGTATTAATCTTAGTCCTCACTCTATTACTTATGAATTATAAGCATTGCACAGGGTACTGACTCTTCTTAACTTGAGTTTGCAAACCTCTGTGAAGTGGAGGTAATAACACCCAATAATTAAACTAGGAAATACATGAGCTTGGTCATGACCACTCTCAACATATCTCAGTTTCCTTCTAATCTCATTTCCTGATTATTCCCCTTTTTTCTACTGGAGACATGGTTCTTTGCATGTGAAAGAACTTTGCAAATATAAATACTGCAGAAATATTATTGCTCTTATTATATAATATTTGTGGCTTTCTTTCTCCCTTGAACACACATTTTTAAAAATATAATGTTATACAGGGGCTTTTTCGGGACTTGGGAATTATCCTGAGTAACATTACAACGACAGATATAGGCCATTTTACATCAGCATATAACATGCAGAACTGTGTGGGAGAGAGTGTGGTCTACAATATGAACTATGGTCCATGCTTAGTGACAAGGCCCCAGGATGTGTATATCCATTCCAGGTGATGTGCCACACTAATGAAAGATGTTTATGTGGGATGTTATGGGAGGTGTGGGATGTGGGGAACATGGAAATCCCTGTAATTTTTGTGTAGCATTTATGTAATCTAAGCATCTTTTAAAATATTAATATATATATATAGATAGATAGATGAAAAAATATATAATGTTAGATGGAATGATGGCCAAGCTCCCTGAGCCTTAATTTGCATGTCTGTAAAATGGGAATGAAAAATTGATCTGGGAGTGAGGATTTTGGGGTGCATTGAGGATAGTTTTAATGTAAGGATTGAAAAAAGTCTCTGTAGTTTGCTGGATCTAGCATACAAAGTAGACAGGTATTTTACATAACCATCCATTGATTAGTGGGACACTCAAGTTCTTAGGCACCATTTCCTTCCCCAGTAAGACAAACAAGCAGACACCAAACTGTTATTATGTGTCTGCCTCTCTTCTCCAAGGTCTTCCAATGAGCATGAAAGAAGTCTTATCGTTAAACCTGCATGCTATTCTTACCCTGCCAGTGCAGTGACAGGAGAAGCCTGCCTGGCAGGTCCTGCTATTAAAGACCAGGAAGGCTCAGCATCCCAAAGCTCAGGTGCCATTCAGGACCTCAGGTTCCATATCCCAGTGGTTGGGACACCTGCTCAGAGCCCTGCTAGGTGTTCTGTCTGGCAGCTCGTGAGGCTCTGCCATCTCTGTGTATACATGACTGGGAAGCTTCTAGGCTGTGTGAGTCAAACCTGAGCAGGAAAGATGGAGGGAGGAGGAGTACACCCTTTTTCTCAGCTTCTAGGTGCTTGGTTTCCTCCTTCCAGTCCTTTGCTGAAACCCTGGATAGCATCTGCCCTGAGCTTCAGTGGATACACACAGAATTGAACCCAGCCATCTGGCAGTTGGGACTCATGTGCCAAGGGAGGTACTAGGCCTCATGAGAAGAAAAAGAGAAACAAGACCCACTTCCTATCATTATGGCTTAACTGGGGCAAGTTACTTCTCCTGTGCTTTATAACTTGCTCTTGCTTTCTGATGGCCCCACTCATCTCTAGGGCATCCTCTCTTCTGTTGCTAGAGGAATCCTCCCAAAGAACCTTCTTGTATTGAGCACTTCCATTCTCAAATGATGTCAATGGCTCTACATGATTTTCCAAATAAATCTAATCTCTGAAGCTCAGCATTCAACAATTTCACATTTCTAGGCTTATCGCTGGTTACTCTCCTTTATGCACCCAACACTTCAGCCAAACTCAATCACATGCTACTTGGTTTCTTGCATGACACCCCTTCTCAAACCCCCAAGCCCAGTCTTTTGCTCTCAGTGTTCTTTCTACGCACATTGTTTTCCACCTCCGTCCACCATCTGGCACATCTCAGGCACACTCATCCTGAATTGTCCAACTTAGATGCTGCCATCTCTGAGCTCTCTATCTGGAATTTATATCTTCTTCCTCTAGGTTTCCATAGCACCATTTATGGCCTTGTATTAGAGTTATTTTATTAATCTTTTCTCCCAAACTACATTGCTGTGTTTGAAGGTGCAGTTTTTTTCTCCTATCTAGTGCCTAGATTGGTGATTTACATTTAATTTAATAGAAATATTAAGCCAGCGAATGTGTACTGTCCTCTGTAGTTTTCAAAAGGCTTTAACATTCACTACCTTATATGATCTTATATGTCACTCAGGCAGTTTTGACCATTTTATAATGGGCGAAACTGAGACTCAGGAAGGTTAAGTGACTTGCTTAAGTCACTTAACCTTCATCTGACTAAGGCTACAAAGCTAGTTGTTAGTGGAGTTAAGAAAACAATCTGGAAAAGAGCTGCTGGTCTGAGCTTTTTACTCAGCACCAAAGTGAAAATAGTGCTACTTGTAATCAAAAGTAATGGGGCTCTCCTAGGGACCAGAGTGGCTAGGATTGGTAGGAGAAGCAGGCAGGAAAGGCTTCACAGAGAAAGCTGCTCTTTAGCAGCACTGTAAAAGAAGGGAGGGAATTGATTAATAGGAAGGAAGGCAGTGGGCAATCCAGGCATGGAATAATGACAAAGGAGGAAATGAATATATTATGGCACATAGATAGAAAGTAGTTTCACTGGTTTGTTCATTCCTGTCTCTCCTCATTCCTGAATGAAGCTTAGCTGACATATTTATTTTCTCCATAGAGCACAGCATAGCCTTCTTGTGCTTAGGAACACTAGACAGCACTTCAGCACTACACTTGGGGGCCATTTTAAACAGTGAAATCACCAATAAAAGCACAAAGATAAGAAGAACATGGGACCAAATAAATCATGCAAAGGACAGTTGTTTACAGTAAGAGAGCTAAAACAGGAAGGCAGAGTGTCACCCTGTTCAACCTCAGCTGGGAACACACACTTTGGACAGTTTAAATTTTTTTTTTGCAGCTCTGCACGTATATGCAAATGATCAAGAAAGTGCAATGAGTATTGATTTTGGGGTTACAAATAAATTTTAAATTTGCAAGTATGGAATCCACAAATAATGAGAATCAACTGTACCAGTTGTCAACTGTTACTTTGATGAGCAGGTTGCTCCTTGTCAGAGAGAGAGGACTGTGCTCCATTTAACACTGTTGAGAGGACAGAGCCAATGGAGCGCCAGAATCACCATTGCTCACATCTTCATCCTCCATCAGTATCAGTGAGAAAGGTGGCCTGAATTACCTCCTACCAGTGTTAGACCCTGACAGAAATCTACTTTGCCTGCTTCTAAGACATTGTCCCTAGTTAATTTGGGTTTGGAAGCAAAAGCATGGAAGAGCGGGCAGGGCACTTGGGTTCTCGTCCCAGCTCCGCCATTGAGACAGTGTCTCCATGGATGAATCACTTTAAACCATGTCTCTGAGCCTTAGTTTCCTAAGCTGTCAAATAGGGATAATAATACTTGCCTCCCCTCATGAACTGTGAGGTGCAAATGAAAAAATGGATTTGAAGTTCTTTGAAAGTATGAAGTACTGCATGACGTTGGAAGCAAGGGTGGATCCCCGCCTAAGGAAGGAAAAAGAAAGCTTATTTTCCAAGACTTGCATGTTGGAAGCATCATGATAAAATGAAGGAGTTAGGATTTTGTCTTGTGACCTGAGGAGTAAACCAGAGCTCCATGAGAGGGGCTTTGTCCTTACTTGTCCCCAGTAGATTTATGACACCACAGAAAACACCCACAAACCCTCAAAGGCCCACTCCCAAAGCACCACCTGGGGCCCCTCACTGAGGTCACTGGCCCAGCCCTGCATTCAGACCTGGTCTGACATAACTTGCTTATCTTTTTAGTTTATTCTTCACAATATAACTAAGCCTAGAATAATAATCCAACCCTTTATATTTTTTACTTCAACCAAACTGGGGTCCAATATATATTTAACCCAAGGTATCCATATAGTGTGAAATTAGCAGACTAAGTCCCATTGTGCCCTTTTTCTTTGCTTTCCTGCCTTCTCCCATTCCAGCTTCCCAACAAAATGCAAGGCACAGAATTGCTTACTTGCACCAGCTTTTCCATTAATAATCAGTAGTATTACTGTATCTTCTACCCTGGTGTCTCTCCATCTTTCTGGAACATCCAGGCCAGAAGTCTGAAAGCATGCACTGCAGTCTGCAGAATTCTTACTCCACTGTTATCATGCAGCTCTTGGAAGCAGCAAGCTCAGAGGGCTGACAGTGTCAGAATGGGAAATACCTGCCCCAGAGAGGGCCAGCCAAGCACTCTTGGTTGGTTTTATTGCTGCCACATCCAGGAACCAGGTGCTTGGAAAAAATATGCTGACAGGATCAGACTGGGGAAGCTGTGATACCATCTGGGGTCAGGAAAGGATTTTTGTCCAAATGCCAACTGTGGGGGCTGAAGCAGTGTGGCGCTCCTCTGCCATGGAGTCTGAAATGAACCAGGAGGTACCAGGGAGAGAAGGGAGAGAAGCTGCCCAGAATGTCACCAGGGGAGAATTGGGAACTTTGGTAAGGACAGGGGGAGATAATGAAGCTTGATTCTTCCACCCTGGACATTTTAGAGAATGGTTTGTTTTGGAAATTTTCAAACATATCCGAAAGGAGAGATAGAAAGTATAATGAATCCCCAAGTACCCATCACTGAGCTTCAACAATTATCAACTCAAAGCCAATTTTGTTTTATCCATATCTTCACTGGGTTATATTGAAGTAAATCCCAGGCATCACATATGTGCATCTATACATTTTTTCAGTAGGTATCTCTAAAAATAGGAACTCTTTCAAAAACATTACCATGGTATCGTGAGCATACCTAAAAATTCAAAATCATTCTAGAATATCAATAAATAGTGTTCAAGTTTCTCTAATTGTCTGCTAATAACACTGGATATTTTGATCAACGAGAAGGGATAGAACTAAAGGAAAAGAAGAAAGGGCAGACGGGAGAGAGAAGAGAAAGATAATAAGGACAAGAGAGGAACAAATTAACCAACGTATATTTATTGAATGTCTGTGATGTGTCAGGCCCCACGCTGGGTTTTAGGGCACCGTGACCTCATTTCAGGAGATGAGAAATCAAGGGCCAGAGAGGTTAAGTCATTTGCCGAAAGCCAGTCCACTAGTAAATCTTGAAGCGGTAATTTCAACTCAGGTCTGTGTGGTTACAAAGCTTGTCTTGTTCTTTTTTACCAAGTTGTACTTTAAGTAATTAAATTTTCTACCTGGGACCCTTGGAAAGAGAAAGAAGAGAAGAGGTAGAGAGAATGAAATTCTACTGTCATTGAAAAAGCAGTGACATGTAATTGCTCTGGAGCCAGGCATTTCCGGGTTTGAATCACAGCTCTGCAGTTGTATGACTAAGGAGGATTCTTAACTTCCCCGAATCTTGGTCTCTTCAGCAGTAAAATGGGATACAATGAGGATAAAAAGAAATCATTTAAGTACTTAATAGTTGCTATTGTTGTTATTATGATATGTGAGGAATGGAAGGCAGGAGGTGGTAAACGGTCCTGCCTTCTGCAGATCATAGTGGCAGCTCAGAAGCAGAGAGGGCGACTCTGGTCAGAGGTGGAGGGGTGGAGAGGACGGAGGGAGCAGGAAGTGTTGGATCAGTGTCTAGCCTTTTCCAAGCCCAGGAGCACAGTTGGGAAATGAAGATGAGCCTGGGGTGGCAGCGGGAGAGTGGGGAGATCAATCTCAGCAGAGTGGCTGGTGGGGGCTGGGCAGCAGAAATGGGGGGTAAGGTCGGATGGGTGGAACCTCGAAGAGTTGGAGATAAGCGAGAGATATTCTTAAGCAAGGAAAAGATTTGCTCAGAACGTCTTCAGGAACATTCATCTGACTATGGCATGCAGGACAGACTGACTAAGAGAGAGACAGTGGAGGCAGGGGCACCTATGTAGTAGATATTACAAATCCTAAAGAAGGTCTCAAGATGCTAGAATGAATATGGATTTTACAGGTTTGTGCAAAGCTTCTCCAACCCAAAGACTTTTGAAACCTATGTTTAACCCTGAAATTCTAAAGTGCTGGTAGTAAAATCTTCTGGTCTCCAGAGAAATATGCTCCAGTTGTCCAGAAACATCTGAAAGAACCTTTTGCAGAAAGAACCTATTGACCAAAACCAAAATTTCCCACCAGCAACTGAAGACTCAAGCAGTGATGGATGAAGAAGATGGTGACAAAAGGAAATGCTGGCAAAAATATGCAAAGGAAACAATAATGTTGTTATAATTAAGTCAAGTCGGAGACCCAAAATCTCAGAAAATCTCAGAATGTAAGCTGATTTTGGCTACTTGTTCAAACAGGCACTTATTTTACAACTCTATAAAATGCCATTTTGGAGCAGCAGCCTTAGTGATAATGAAATTTGAGCTGATGACAATGTAAGGGGTTTTCCCCACTACCATGGCTATTAAAAACTGATAGCCTTTTTGGGTGATTTCCTTTTGACCCAAATTGAAATTCAGCCATTGATTTCCAAAGAGACTACTAAAATCATTAGGTTGGAAGGAAACTCCATTCCCATTCTTCCTGCAGGAGCTCACTGATTTATTTTTAATTTTTTATTTTTATTTTTTGCATATAGAATTGTAGAATACAATACTGTTTGTAAAGGAGAGTCACCAAACGTTTTTGTTTCCTGGTTTAACAATACTTGCTACCAGGAAATTCTTCTGTCTATCTTGCTTGCAATCCACTGCTGTAATTTAAGTCAATATTCTAAATTTGCAAGCATATTTAATAAACATTGCATAAGCACTTTACAAACATTTAGTCAGAGTATCAGGAGAGAATTGTGAAATGATATGGTCCATTTATTGAGGCATGGAGATTCACATTCAGCACTAAATGATGGCTTAAGGCCACTGATAACTTTTGGGTTTAGTCTGCAATCTCTAGTGGACTTTAAGGTGGGAGATGAGTGCATTTCATTAAACCTATTTTCCTTTCTTCTTTCTTTTCTCTTTATCCTTGCATTGATATCTATTAACCATGCAGATATAAAGCCACACTCAAACCCAGAGACTTTCTACTATACCTACTATCCCCTTGCCTTAATTTCTCTTTTGAGAAATGTCTTCTCTACAGAATTGGTTTTCAGAAGCAATAACCTTGCCCAAGGGACACCTCAGAATGCATTTACTCCATACTTTGGGCAGTAGTGAGAAAAGAGAGGGTGATGGATTCCAATTAATAAGGCAGCCTAGGTTATTTGCACCAATCCTTTCATGGAATAAAATTAAATATTTGGATACAATATATTTTAAAGCTCTCTTAAGGGCAGAATTGATGACAAGATAGTAATAAACACCAGGGAAAATCTAAGGGAAATCAGAATTGGAGAGAGAAGCAGAGCTCCAACATTGCTTTGAGAGCACTGTTGATCCTAGCAAATTAGGGCTTTAGTTTTGGCACACTTGAAGGGGGTAAAGGGAAAATAACTCAAGGACCTAGACTCTCCCAACGTTTGGTAAGTCCCACAGAAAAATCTCCTTCCATTAAGCTGGGACCTAAAGAGATACATCACCAAAGGAAGCGGAACCAGAAGTAAGTTGAACTCCCTAGTCCCACCTCCAGGGAAGGTTCCCTTGGTGCTGAAGGAGGGAGAGGGAGAAAGGAAAGCCAAACAAACGTTTCTAGGGGCTGTGGATATAAGCTGACCCTCTCAGGAGTTTGCAGCTGGGATTGGCATTGTCAAGGCGGTCCAGGGAAACTGAGGCAGTGAAATTGGTTTGAAACTGTGCTAGAAGGACAGTTCTTCTGGAGCTTGGAACAAACAAGCAAAACTTTCTGGATGAAGATACCTTTTATCCTAGGCCTCAAAGAATCCCCACAAATATCTTTTGCAAAGATAGTGAACAGTACACAGGGAAACTTTTAGAAAACAATCTAAGATGCTATTTTTCTTTGCCTTGTATAGGAAAGGATTTCTTAAACAATTCAGAAGAATGGCAAATTGTAGAGAAAAACAATTATTAAACTGTATATTTTAAAGAAGAATTTCCATTTATAAAAATACCGTATAAAGAAAGTAAAATTAAGACATATGCTGTGAGAAGAAATTTCTAGCAATAGAGATGGCAAAGGATTAATATCTGGCATAAATAAAGAACTTTAACAAATCAATATGTAAAAGACTGCTCAAAATAAAGATGTACAAACTCTTGAAGATATTCACTAAGAGAATGCTGAATATGAAAAGATATGCAGTTTCATTAATAATCAGAAGAAATGGAAATAAAAATACAATGAAATATCATTTCATATCCATTAGAACAGTAAAAATTAAAAAGTCTGGACGGTAGCAAAGAATGACAAGTATGTGGAACAAGTGCACATATTATACACTGCATGTGGGAATATAAATTTATGCAACAACATTGGGAAAATAATTTTGCATTCTAAAATTGAAGAGCTGTATACCTGATGATCCAGCTTTTCCACTCCTAGGAAAACTAACTCTTCTACATGTACACTAGCACATAATAGCACTGTTTATAATGGAAAAACAAAGTTACTAAAAAATAACCTATATATGCTTCAAGAATAGAATAAAAAGTAAATTTTTACACATTCATACAATGAAATACTACACAGCAATGAGACAGGGTTGAATTCTAGGAATATTAAGTTGATTTAAAAAAAAAAAAATAAGTGTCAAAACAACACATATACTTTGGGGTGGCTCTATTACATAAATTCAAACACCTACAAAGTTACACAATATGCTGTGTAAGGATAAAACAAATAAAGCAAGGCTACACTGAAAAGCAAGGAAATGAAACAATAACTCAAAGTTCAGTAGAGCATTTACCTTTGGGCAGGGGGCAGGGAAGGAGCTGAGATAGAGAGAACCCCTGTGGTTTTCAAAGGTACTGGCAATGTTTTATTTATTAAACCTGGATGTGGTAGATGATTGTTTACTAAATTTTGTTATGCCTTAAGCTTGTTTTTAAAATATTAATTTGTGTATTTTTATATTTAATAAGATATAAATGAAGATTTTACTAATAAAATATTTAATAAAATGTGGGCAGTTTTTTTTTTTCAGCACAAGCCTGCAGTTGTGTTGAGAGGTATTTGAGGAGGTAACCAATTACAAGGACAAATACATATCTACCTAACCCACAGCTATGTATGCATACGTACAAACATTCTTTCTTTGTCAATGTTGGCATTTTTACAAGAAGGATTGAAGGAAAACCTTCTGGAAGGGTCTATATAAGAGGGAATTTGAAAATACAAGGGAGGGAAGGTGCTAATCTATGGTGAAGTTTCCTGAGAAGGTGAGGGGGTCGAGGGTCTAAAGCCCAGGTGGAGGGGCTGAGCTGAGAAAGAGAGAGGGAGAAGGGCACAGGCGTAGCTGGGTACAGCTGTTTGCTGGACCTCAGTAGGGAGTGGGGGTTTCCCGCCAGGGGATCCTGTTTTTCTCTATAAAGTAGAAGGCAAGGGTGGCTTCTGAGAGGGAGAGACTGGCTATGAGGTCATGTCAGAAATGTTTGAAAATTCAGAGGCAAGGAAAGGGTAATTGGACAAGAATGGGGAGAGGGGGATTATGGAAAGGAAAGGGAACAGAGGGATCAAAACTTGAGAGTTTGAGGTCAAGGTGGTCTGACAACCTCTTGGTAGTTCCTGGTCTCTGAGACACTTCTGGCACCTGAGATCTGAAAGGACCGAGGGTCAAAGCCTGCAGTGAGGGCTGGGAAATGAGCTCTACGGGTATGTGACAGCCGGCCTCGGCCAGGGGAGAGTGTGGATGAAAGTGCCTTTGGGAATTGGGTCACGGGGTTAAAAGAAGCGCTGGACAGAAGTAAAGACATGATGAAGGCTCGGGGGAAACAAACACATACAACTTATTTAATGGCTGAAATAGATGGAAAAATAGGAAAGGCTCCTCCCAAGAGTGCTAAAAAGATGCTAAGATTCTGGGGAAATGCAACATTATTTGGGAACCACAATGTGTTCTGCTATTTGCAAAATTATTGTGCCCAATGCATAAGTTTCTTTGCAGTGGCTTTGAAGATGGAATTCATTTGTCTAAGCAAAAGTATTTAATTCTATTGTGCTGCAGTCTATAAAATATTTAAATTGTTACTCTACATATACACATTGCTTACATCCCGCTGTATTTCTCTCGGATGCACTTTAAATAAGAGATTTGGACTCGTGACAATGTCATCCAAGCCAACTGTTAGGGCAAAGAATCACAGAATCATCGCCGCTCACAAAGCCCACAGGACGCCAAACTGTCCATTCTTTTGTCCTCAAGCAGAATGGGACCCAAACTAGCTCAAATAAAAAGGCACGTCTCTTACACCCGAAAGATCCAGGGAGACAAAATGACCAATCTTTCTTAATTATCACAGAAATCCCTTCAAAATCAGAAAGCTCCGAATAACACTTTCCTCCTGCTGTAATTCGTGTTTCTTCGAATGTGGTATTTCAAGAGAAAATCCTAGAGCCAGTGACAATGGACTCTGAGCTTCACATGTAAGAGAGTGAAGTAGGAGCAATTTAAGGCAGTTTAGTGTAAAGGGAAAATAGTAGAAGTAAGAGGCAGGGGCCTGGTTTGCGTTCTTGGCCCACCATTGCCTGTGTGAAGTTAAATGAGTCAAGAGTCTTTGTTATTACCAGAATAATAAATGTTTGCTTCACCTGCCTGCAAGGGTTTATCTGGGATGAAACCATTATGCCGAAGAAAGAGCTTTGAAAAGCCTAAACTATGTCACAAAGATAAAAAATAAAATCAGTCATGAACATGTGTTGGATGATAATGTGTCATGAACCCATCTTCTTTGACTATCACACTGAAAACTGGCTGCAAACTGGCTTTCTCATTTTTCCTTCTGAGGCTAGAAGCAATTGGTACGATGCTGATAATGCCTGGTTGTTCGAGGATGGATGACTGCATGTTCAGGGTTTCCAAGTTCCCTCCTTGGTCTTCCAGCTCCCTCCCACCTGGCTTTGTCATCTACTCGTCAGCGTCTCCACTTGAGCCTGGTGCCACCAGATTGACCCATTCATTGTCCCCTGAAAGGCCCTGAGCATTCCCACACCTGCATCTTTGCTCTTGCCTTCCCGTCCCCTCTGTGGATCCTGGGAAGTTCACCCCTCCTGCAACACTGCCTGTCCCCGGCCACCCCACTGGCACTCCTTGTTCCCTGCCCTAAATGCATAAGAGACCACATAAGTGTGTGTTGCTCACTTGCTTGGCTTTGCGCATTGTTATTTTATGTTCATCTAAGTCTTCTCTCCACAACGAGCAAGAAAATACATTCACTGAGGGTATAACCAATGCATTTTTTGCCTTATAAATATTCTGTTGTAAATATTGTCAATGGTACTATAAGGAGTCCATTGATATGGGGAATAAAAGAAAGCAAAGTGGAAGACAATCAGAATGGTTATTTCTGAGATGTGAAGAGAAAGAAGTAGTAAAATTGATTTAGAAAACCTTTGCATTCAAATTTTCTATGGCATCCCTCTCACTAGTTATGCTGGATAATCCAGCATAGTATTTACTTGTGGCTTAATGTAATGTGTGAGTTAATGTGTATCATGTAATTAGTGAGAGAGATGAGAGTATCATGTTAGAAGGTTCTGTGAGTAAGAAGTCAGAGCAATAGCATTTTTCGGTTTTTGTTTTAATTTTTTTTTATTCTTTTGTCAGAGCAGTAGTAGCATTTTGCTTCTAAAAACCTGGGATTTAAAAAACAAATGTAGTACTAATGTAGTACTAATTAAACACACACACACATACACACACACAGGAAACCATTAAAGTTGCTACAATTCAGGGCAGGGTTGTGCTCTACCTATTACTGCCAGCAACAGTTACATGTAGGAGAGAACAACTTTTTAGACACCTAAAACGTGGATATGGGCTTGAATATTTGTCACATGGCACTGACACCTTGAGTATGACTAATCTATTATGTAACAAAGAAATGGTTTGGGTAGCACCTTGGGGTGGCTGAGAAGCATACATGACTAATGAATTAGTGTTAAGGCTCTGTGTTTAGAGGACTAATGTTCTTCTCCTGAGGATGCACACCTGGGTTGTGAAGGAAAGGTAATTGTACGTGTACAAGTACATATGCATGCACATAATGTTGCTATCAATTTATTTACATATATTTTACTTCTAGGTCAGAATTTAAGGCAGTTTACAAACATACATGGAACCTCAACATACAAAATTAATTGTGAAAGGGAATAAGGGAAGGAAACACACACACATAACATAGAAATGTATCCTGTGGGGTCCTATTTGGTTGCTTGAGGTGGGCTTCAAAGTGGTTCTAGATTTGCCAGACGCCAATAAGGCAAATGCAATGAGCTTCAAGAATCACAGTAACCATGAAATGAAACATTCCAATTGTGTAAAGGAACCATAGCTTGCCCTGCCCCTGAGATTGGGAAAGATTTCTTCCCAGAGCCCTTATGAAAGACATACAGTAGATGACGCTCTCTGCAGAGTTCTGACAGTACTTACCAACATGGATTCTGTTGGGCTTTTTCTTATAATGTTTCTCATCGCAAGCTGAAGGCATAAGAGCAATTCTGTAAGACACCAAAATCATGCTGCCTTTGTATAAAGCTCATTGAAGACCTGGTTTGACCCAAGGGTAAATCTCCAAAGCACCACTGTCCAATAGAAATTTCCCTTGATGCTAGAAATGTTCTATATCTGTGCTGTTCAATAGGGCAGCCACCAGCCATATGTGGCTGTTGAGTACTTGAAATGTGGCCCGTGGACTTAGGAAATGAAATGGGACTTTTATTTAATTTTAATAATTTAAATGAATAGTCAGCTGTAGTCAGTCATTGGGTTGAACAATACAGCTCTAGAGAAATGACTGAATGGTATGTCTTTCCAGCAATCTGTGATGAATATTATTTCTTGCCACTGAGATTTGGTAAGTTACAGTGCTAAGGACATATTTAAAAGCAGAGGCAAAATTTACATCTGAAAGCATTTTTGGGTCTTCTGCTATGTGGAGAAAATTAGGCAATAGAGGTTTACGAACTCTACGCCATAAGGCAGGTGCATTCTTATTACAGAGTTTTGAGATGTGAACACTCTTAGTACATGTATTTTTTAGTTAGAAATTATAATTTGTGCTCTGATGCTCTCATCTCTGTTGTGCCTTATAGACAGCACATCATTTTAACAACTTTTTACCAATACTGCTAACCTCCTTTTCTATTCCAAGCATGAAGTGCTGAAATTTCTGAAGAAAAATCACACAAACACACAAATTGGCACTTCTTCAAATTCCTGGTTTCTGATCGTCACTGGACCTTTGGTACTTTCTTGTGACCTTTCCTTATGTGCGTCTTTCCTTTGTTCTTCTCATCCTCACCTCCGTGGAGAGGGGACTTTTCCCAAAACAACACGTCTGGGTTTCTGTGAGAGGTAATCAACGTGAGCAAGAGAGAAGCTGGCTTTTCTTCAGGGAATCCTTTCGGAAGGCTTCGCTCCTGCCCTGCTAGGATCGGCACAAGCATGGGGCTCTCTGGGCTCACACACAAGGGACAAAACGGCTTCTCTAATTTGCCCCAAGAGGTAGGGCAGGATGGAGCTGGACGCCTGAAAGGGAAGGAGGAGTAGATAAAGGACTATAGA
>JAQZBX010042272.1:0-14980 GCA_029593785.1 Cabassous unicinctus | reverse complement strand
TCTTTCATAATTTGTTACAAATGTTTCACAACAGTGCAAGGTATTTGTGGTGGGGTGATGTAAGGGAGCCTTGTATGATGTCATGCATGTTTGTTTTGTAAGTTCACAACTTTTACTATATACTTATTGTTTATGTATGTTCATGTATGAATGATATGCTTCAATAAATTGTGTTTAAAATGAAAAAGATTCTCATAAGTGATTTAAATCACACTTAAATTTATTAGAACTGTCTCTTGAATACTTGAATAGAGCATATAAATAAAATGTTTGCAAAGCATATGACTTTATTCATCTGGCTTCCAGTTGAGTTCAGCCAGTAGGAGATTGAAGGGAGAGAGGAGATGTGGTTGGGTAATTATTTCCCTTGCTCTCTCCTGAGGGGTCACTGCAGGCTGTTTGCATCTCTTGACCTTTGGTCTGGCTGTCTTCTTCATACAGCCTTGCCTCTCTGGGTTCTGAGAGAGGTTTTTCTTTCCTCCCCTCCCCTCCCCTCCCCTTCCCTTCCTAGCCTAGGAGTGTAACTAGCCCTCTTGGTTTACCTCTACCTGCAAAGAGTTCCTTTATTAAACTCTTCCCCCATCAACTAACTGGAGTGTGCCATCTGTTTTCCACGAGGACCCTGACTGATAACTTTGGGGTGTTAATACATTTCTTTATTAACTCCTATACCTATATTGATACCTTCCCAGAGTTACAATATTCTTACCAGACCAAAATCAGAAAACGTGTTTGCTCAGATAAGGCCAGGTACATATTCTGAATTATCTCAGTTGAACTCTTCTCTCCAGGGGATTCGAACTTGGGCTGCTATATGAATTCCCCTTGTTAGGTCAGTAAGATGGTTTCAGCCCACACCTTTGACACAGACCTGCTTTTCCCCAGAAGGGTGTCTTTGCTGTTACACTTGGCCTCATTATCATCCATCAATCTGACATTGTAATATGATGTCTTGGCCTCTTAGCTTGATTGGAAACTCATCCGTGTCTCATAAGCATTTTATTTAAGTAGTAGGAACAACTAGAGGTTTCCTCCGCTAGGGGAAGTTAGCTCTCTGTTTTAAGACATTGGTCTACTCCACCATGGTCAAACAAACTGTTGGACCCTTTAAAAATTTTTTATTAGAGAAGTTGTAAGCTTAAAAAACAATCATGCATAACATGCAGAATTCCCGTACATCACCCCTCCACCAACACCTTGCCTTGTGGAACTTTTGTTACAGATTATAAAAGAACATCGTTAGACTATTCCTACTAACTATGGTCCATAGCTTACATTTGGTATATTTTTTCCATACACCACCCCTGTTATTAATACCATATATTAGTATTGTACATGTTATAGTTGGTGAGAGAATGCTCTCATATTTGTACTGTTAGCCACAGTCCATCATCTACCACATGGTTCACTGTGTTATAATCGTATGCCTTGTATAATCCACCCAAAGTAGACATTCAGTGGCTCTCAGTTTTATCACAGAGTTGTGCTGTCATTGCCTCTGTAAGTTTTAGAACATTTTCCTTAGTCCAATGAAAATATCCCATACCCCCTGTGGCAGTTTGAAATTATTTTTGAATCTCCAAATAAGAAAGATTATGTTTGTAAACTAATCTATTCCTCTGGGTGTGATACACTTTGATAATATTAAATTCAGTTGAGTAGGTTTTGTATAGATTACCTGTTAAGATTGCTTTGAGGGCTTTTTGATTTGACTATGTCAGTAAGGCGTGACTCAAGTTGAGTCCCTGCCCCCTTGGTGGCTCTATATAAACGGACCCTCACATAGAAAAACAGACACACAGGAAGAGAGAGCTCTGTCATTTTTGGTCCCCTCATGTGACAGAAAGGAGAAAGTTCAAACAGCTGAGGCCCCGGGATGAGCCATTTTGCCTGATACCTTACAGCTGACCTTGGGAAGAGAGCAGAACTGATACAGGAAGCTCTTTGAGAGAAGTCCTATGCCAGGCTGCAGCTGAAGTTGTAACAGGTGAGCCTGAGAGAGGACTCCCAGAGGGGAAGGCTGAACCCTCGCAGAGATCGTCCGCCATCTTGCTTCAACACGTGGCAGCTGACTTTGCTGAGAAAGCACCTCTTATGGTACCTTGAGTTGGACTTTCCATGGCCTTGGGACTGTAAGGTTTTCCCCCAAATAAATACCCTTTATAAAAGCCAACAGATTTCTGGTACTTTGCA
This sequence comes from Cabassous unicinctus, assembly GCA_029593785.1. Taxonomy (NCBI): domain Eukaryota; kingdom Metazoa; phylum Chordata; class Mammalia; order Cingulata; family Chlamyphoridae; genus Cabassous; species Cabassous unicinctus. The sequence continues at coordinate 12,787 of JAQZBX010042272.1, read as the reverse complement.
TCGGCACCCCTTTGGCTGATGGATATACACCCCTATCATTGACCCTGAGCATTGATATAGTACCTTCTTTGACATTGATGCATGACTTTTACAATATTGCTGTTAACTATAGACCATAAGTTACATTCGTTGTATTTTCCCCTGTATCACCATATTCTTACCACCTTGCAATAGTGACATACATTTTTTCTAGTTCATAGAACATTCTTGTATTTGTACTATTAACCACAGTCCTCATCCACCACCGAGTTCACTATGTTATACTTTCCCTAGATTATTCTCTAGCTTTCTTTCAATTCTCATGTCCATCCTTAGACTACCCCTTTCAGTGTTGGACCCTTTTTCTGCTCAGTCATTGTGTGTGACCCCTGCCTTTCATTATGGATCCCCTCTCCACTTGATTATTCTGTGTGATCTCCAGTGCTGGGGTGGGGGCAGGGGGTTGTCAATCTTCCCTGTTCTTTGTACAGCTCCTACACCTGTTTGGGACAGTATGGTCACTCACCCTTCCATGTAATCATTGTTCTCAACCACTGCATACAGAAACAAGTACATTTCTAAGCTTTAGAAACAGCGTACTTAATAGAAGTAACAAATTACTCATATTTGACATTCTCCAGCCTCTTATTAAAAATTAATAAAAGGGGACGGATGTGGCACAGGACACATTTTTTTTTTACCCCAGGACCTCCCGGTTTAAAAAAAAAAAAAAATTAATAAGAGTATATAATCCAGTTTTCTTTGCCTCTCTTTTGTGATGCTACTTTCTTTGTGTATACTCTACACATCTCTTCCCTTTTGAGTATTACAAGTTCAGAGTGTTTCAAAGACCTTTTTAGTAAATATGGTCATTTCTGCACAACTTGGCTAGTGGGGATCCCTACGAGGTGATTCCTTCATTCTTTTAGCGCTGCCCCTGATGTTTATGAAGGTCTTCTTGATTTCTGGTGGCACCAGGATGTCCCATACTCATCCTGATTTATTTCTTGACCCAACATGGGGAATCAGCTACCTTCCTAAAAGCTCAGGTTTCTCTTAGTGGAGAACAGAGATGGTGGTGGGTGAAAATGATGTTATTATTGAGTCATTTTTCATAAGGGAAGAACCTGGGAACGAGATGTTTTCTTTAGGTGAGTTCCCATTGGGTTTTCCAATTTTGCACATTGCTTTATCGTACATTTTTGTGTGCACGGGTTTCATTGACAACTAAGACTCCATATTACCATGATAATAAGAACTGAAGGAATGCAGGACAGGCTGACTCAGGGCTACCAAAAAGCCCTAGGCCTCAAGGATTGTTTCATGGGGTCAGCATAGAATATTTTCATTTTGGGATTTGAATGCCTATAGGCAGGGCATGCACCCATTTGCCACAGGCTCCACCACACCCTAAATTGTTGATCCCTGGTTTATAGGGTCACCCAGAGGTCAACCTCAAATCCATCATAAAGTCTTGCTCATTTCACTTCTTAAATATTTGAACCTGTTCCTGTCTTTCCATCTCTGGTTCCCTGCCTTTATTATCTCCTTTATTATTAGGTTCAGGCCTTTATTATCTCCTTCCTGGGCTGTTGCAGTCATGTTTCAGTTTCTGAAAGGCTGCCAAGGCAATACACCAGAAATGGGTTGGGGATTTATTAATGTATAGGATGACAGTTCTGAGGCCATGAAAGTGTCCAAATCCAGGTATCATCTCCGAGCTGTAGCTGTGGGCAATCAGGCACCTGGCAGCATCTGCTTGTCTTTCCCTCTCCTCTGGGCCTTGTTGCTCTCAGCTTCTGGCATCACTGGCTCCTCTCTGCTTCCCTGTTGTTCTGTTGATTTCAGCTTCGGGCTCCTGGGGTCTTCTCTGTTAGCTTCTGGGCATTTCTCTGTTTATGCGGTTTTCTTCTGTATGTGCAGATTTTTATTGCTGTTTATAAAGGGCTCCAGCAAGAGGACCAATACCCACCCCGAGTCACATCTCACTGAAGTAATCCAATCAAAGGACCCCAACTGAATCCAATCTAATCACAGGGTCCCACACCCACAGGAATGGACCAATTTTAGAACATACTTTTCTGGGGTTCACAAAAGACTCAAACTACCACAAGTCATTTCCTGAATGCTTCCCTGATTCTAGTCTTGCCCCATCTACTCTATTTGCCACACGGCAACCAGAGCAATCCAACCCTCAGTGGAAATCCAACCCTGTTATTCATCTGCTTAAAATTCTGCCACACGGTTCCCAATGAAGTTGAATATAGACTTGCCATGGGATCCAGCAATACCATTGCTAGGTATATGCACAAAAGAACTGAGAGCAGTGACACAAATAGACATCTGCACACGGATGTTCATAGAGCATTATTCACGATTGCCAAAAGTTGGAAACAACCCAGGTGTCCATCATCTGATGAATGGATAAACAAACTGTGGAGCATACATACAATGGAATATTATACAGCAGTAAGAACAAATGAAGCCATAAAACATATGACAACATGGATGAACCTGGAGGACATTATGTTGAGTGAAGCAAGCCAGACACAAAAGAAAAAAATACTGAATGATTGCCCTATTATGAACTAAATATATTATGTGAAATATAAAATATTATGTGAAATATGAATATGGGTAGAATTGTATCTATAAGACCATTTTTTATTGAAGCTGGACAAATGTAAGTTAATACTACACAATGTTAATATCAGAAAAAAAAACATTAAACTAAGTGAAGGAGATCAGATACAGAGTACTATATATTGTATGATTCCATTTATATAACATGTGAATATAAATCAGTTTATAAAGATGAAAGATTAGTTGTTATGGAGGTCTGAGGAAGGAATGCTACGGGGTTTGGAGTCTTTCTTTTTGGAGTAATGAAATTGTTCTAGAATTTTTAAGATGATGAATGTACAATATTGATTATATACTTTGGATAGAATAGCCAGTAACAGCAGCTATGTACAGTGAGGGAAGCATAGAGAGCTAGAGAGGTGAGGAATTTTCTTGTTTGTTTCTTTGTTTTTTTTGTTTATTATTATTATTATTGAAATAATGAAAATGCTCTAATCATGATTGAAATGATGAATGCACAACTGTGTGATTATAGCAAATACCATTGATTGTACACCTTGGAGGAATTGTATGCTTTATTAATATGTATCAATAAAATTGATTTTAAAAAAATTCTGCCACATCCCACAGGCTCTGGGCTGAAGCCCTGGAGTTTATGTTGGCCCAATTTTAGAAACCTTCCCAGCCTGTCCCTGTCCTGCTCATGCAGCCTCAGCTCCTGCCACCCCATGCTCGGCAATTCCTATTCCAGGAATGTAGATCTACTTGATGTTGATCTGTGCACATCAGGCAGTTCCACTGGACTTCCTCAATTCTCCCATTTGTTCTTGAGTGCATAGCTGAGGCACTCTGGCAAGACTAGAATCAGGGAAGCATTCAGGAAATGACTTGTGGTAGTTTGAGTCTTTTGTGAACCCCAGAAAAGTATGTTCTAAAATTAGTCCATTCCTCTCTGTCAGCTTTTGGCTACCAGCATTCAAACTCATCCCCCTACCTCTCACTGTGACCAAGGGAGAGCAGCTATTCCCGCTCCTCAGTGGAGAAGCAGCATGAGATGGAGGCTTGGCCAAATAGATGCTCTTGCAAGGTAATTTGCCTAGAGAGAGAGGGATCCTAAGTTCAGGGACAACTGGGAATATTCCCAGCTATGTGGTGAGTGTGCAGTGGCAGCAATGCCAATGATAGGTGCTAAGCAGAAGGTTCCAGTGTGTGACCTTGGTTATGCTCTCTGCCGCCCAGCCTGCCTTAGTTCCTGCTTATTTTCTGAGCCAGATTCTCCAATTTTCCCATCAATTCTATGAGCAACACAATCGCCTTCCCATGAATTATTTTTCTGCTTACATAAGTCAGAGTTGCTGGCAACCCAAAGCCCTGATACCCTCTGGAGCAAACTGCCCCCTCTTCCTCCACATTGCTCCCAGGATATTCCATTCCTGGCATTCTCATTCTCTGCTATGGGTCCGCCTCCTCCTCTAAGACTGTAAGATCCTTGGGTCTCATTGGCCTCTGTATCCTCAGGGCTTCACCTAGATGCTCAATGTTTGGTGATTGAATCAATGAATCCTTTGCCATCTCTGACCGCAACAATTCCAAGCAAGTGCCCTTCTCACCTGTCCATTTTCTCTGACTCAGTTCCACTAATGCTTGGGGCTCAGCCAACACTTCTGGCCTCACCCATTATTGCAGCTCTCTTTCTTCCTTCAGACCCTTTGCTCAAAGAAGTCCAGGCACAGTGCCATTTCCTCCATGCCTCTCATTTATGTCATCAGTTTCCTAGCAATGAGTAAGAATGGCTGTTTTAGCTTCAGTCCTTGGGCTAAACCTCAGAGCTTAGAGACCAAAACCACTTGAGAAGCCCAATGTATTTTTTTTTTTGTCTTTGGGCCCCTTGCTTGGGTTTCTTTGTGCATTTCGGGGGGTGGCTTGTTTTCAGCTTTTGTCAAAGGAAACAAATACAGCCATCTCCCTCTAAGGGCACCTCTGTTGTGTCTGGTGGTCCCAGTGCTCCAAGATTTCAACTGACTGTCACAGCTGGAGGCCCAAGAAAAAGAGACACCCATGAACAGTGATCAGAACAGTCTATCTTATATTCAGTGGGGACCTTTTGATCATCTTCAGCTCCCCAAATGTAGGACCGAGACCCATGAGCAGAGTTTACTCTGAGAAACTGCCCTTGAGCCTTTTGAGGATGGCTCAGAGGGGTGGCTTACATTTGGCGAGGGCTGCTTTTCTAAAGCACCAAGGACACTTGACAAAGCATTCTGAGAAACGTCACCCACTCGTTTCTCTCCTGGGACATCGTGTTGGCAGAGTGAAGGCCCTGAGAAGTCCTGCGGGAAAGAACCCTGTTCAACATCATTTGATGTAGACAAAAATTGGACCAAGTGGCTTGTACCTCAGCTGCTTCCCTGGGTTCCTGAGCTCAACACCTGGACTTCGCCCTCTGGACCTTCCTCTCCAGCTGTGGAAGGGGGTGTGGAAAAGATGGCCACGAGAAGGTGCTGCCTCCTCCAGGCTTCTTCCTCAACACCCCAGTCCACTGTTGCTGGCCTTTCTGGGCAGCTGGGGAGATGTAAGGGGCAAATCGAAAACTACTCAATCCAAGCCCACCTTCTTTTTTCCAGCTTTATTGATACATTAAGAGAAGGAAGTACTTGAACCAAAGCAGAGATGATAGATGATAGATAGATAGATAGATAGATAGATAGATAGATAGATAGAGATATTCTCTTTATTCCACTAAAAGCCCTATCTCTCTCCCACTCTGATACCAGGAGCCCATTTATCCTTGACCAGTGGTAATGAAGATGCTGTAATGATGATGATGATAGCTAACATTTATTGAGCATACACTATATAGCAGCCACCTGCAAGAAATTTTTGTGCATTATCTCACAATTGAGGTTGCTAACCATTATTATCTTTAAACAATTGCTGAGCCCACTTCTCAGCACATAATAGGTACTTCACAGGTGGAATGGAACAACATGCTGTGTTTTCATCTTTGTGAGTCAACATAAAGATCTTATGAAGCTCTCTGTTTCTCACATCTCTTAGAACAGGGCCTTACACATGGAAGGACCTGTTAAATGTTAAATTTAGTTAAGTGAAACTGAAGGAATGAGCCAGTGATGGTGCCAAGGGGATGGGGTCAGGGGGCCGGGGGAAGATGTATATCAAATAGTGTGCTTTCCAAACAGCATCCGCCAAGTACCACAGCTACCCACTCTCGCCAACTTAGGGGCAAATTGCTGCCCCCTGTACAAGTTCTGGGAGCCCCTGACAGCCTGGGCTTGAGCTTGGAGTGTCCTTTTGGACAGTTTATACCACTAACGGTCACTAGAGGGGGACTTCAGCCTTCACATTCACCAACAAGTGTCTCTCTAGGTGAGAAGCAAAATTGAAGAAAACCTCTCCCATCATTTTCCAGGAACTGTGAGAGATACTATTATATGAAACATGACATTTTAAAAAAAGAGAAGTTTGGGAATGGAGCTCAGTCTTTACATTTGAAGACTGAAAGCAGTGAAACAGCTGTTTATTATACAGAAGATACAGAGGCACAGTTGTATTACAGAGGACACGTTTTCATTTCATATCACAACCAGACGTTGAAACAGTCATGTTGAGCATCAAAAAGAGGAAGGGTTTTGGCACCAGGCAGACCTGTGTCTAGTCCTCTCTTCTCCACTGGCTGGGTTATGAGCCTGGACACCTCACTCTAGGAGAAAAGCCACCCTTCTCTGCGGGAATCCACCTGCAGACCTCATCCAGCCTCACAGCAGCCCTTCCTTGAGTGCACAGGCTGAGGCACACATCAGTTGTGTGGCCCTGGCAAGTCACACCCTACCCTGTCAGTCTGCTCATCTGAAAGGATGGCGCTTAAAGTGTGTCACCTCTATGTGTCTCTTGAGCTCTGACCAGCTCTGAGTTTGTAATCCCAGTGATGCGCTCAGAGCCAGAAGGTAAAATAAAGTTGTCCCACCCGCTGCTGGTTTAGGGGCTAGCATGTAATCAGGCCTCAATAAATGTCCATTTAACTGATGCTAGTCTTCAGCTGATTAGCAGTTCAATTGCCCAACTTTTCTCTAGAGCTCCAGTTTTTCCCGCGGATTCTCTGGGAAAGTGTGTTTTGAGTTTTAAGCAGCCACCTTTTACGAATGCACTTTGGGCAAACCTTTTTTGAGTACTTGTTACATGCTAGACACAGTGCTAATTGCCCGGCATCCGTTATCACATTTCCTTTTATTCACTTCTCATGACAGCACCAGGAGGTTGGTATTCCTGATCTCCATTTGACGGATGGGGAAACTGAGGCACAGTGAGATTAAGTAGTCTATCCAAAGCTCCCCAGATGGCAAAGGTAGGACTCAAATCTCAGTGTCTCCATTTCTGAAACGGACTCAGCCACTAAACCATTAGGCTGGCACTTGAGAACAGACCCCATTTCTAAGGTGGCATTGGCTGGATGGCATCCATGCAGATAAATTCCTGTTCCAGATGAACAAAAACCTTTGAAAGAAAAGTTCTGTGGCCTGTTTGCCTATGCTTGTTCCTGGAGTGAACAGGTGGCTCACATTCGTTCTTTACTCACAGCTCTTGGTTGACTCGGTACTTCTTTCCTGCCAGCCAGGCACTGTTCTAGGTGTGGTGTCATAGCAGGAACAAAACCGATGAAAATCTCTGCCCCCAGGAGCTCACAGTTGAGGAAAACAGAAATAACCAATTGCAAAATCACTGAGTATATTAAGTTGTCTATTAGAATGAAAAAGTGGCATAGAAAGAAAATAGAGCAAAATAAAAGGAATGCAGAGAGTAGGAGGTGGGGTAGTAACTTCAAATTGGTTTCACTGAGAAGCTGAAATGTGAGTACAGACTTCAAAGAGGTGAGAGAGATGTGGATGGATGTGAGCTGTGTGGCTACAGGGAGATGACACAGACATAGTCTGTGCAAAGGCCCTGAGATGCAAGTGTGCCTGGCATGGACGGGAAAGGCAAGGAGACCTATGAGACTGAGAAGAGGTAAGAGCAGTAGGAGCCAGGATCAGAGAAGAAACAAGGGGCCAGATTTTACACAACTTTACGAACTTTGGCTTTGACCCTGAAAGATGAGGGGAACAACTACAGGATTTTGAGTAAGAAAGGACATAATTGGGCCTATATTTTATGTCTAGCTTCTGTGTTGAGAATAGACTGTTGCAGGATATGGTGGAAGTGGGGATAATTGTTGTGGCCGTTTGAGATTATTTATGAATCCCAAAAAGAGAAAGATTATGTTTGTAAACTAATCTATTCCTCCGGGTGTGATACCCTTTGATTGCATTAAATTCAGCTGAGATGTCTTTGATTAGATTACCTGTTAAGACTAGGCTTTTTGATTTGACTATGTCATACAGCGTGACTCAGGTTGAGTCCCCACCCCTTTGCTGGGTCTGATATAAACGGACACTGACTTAAGAAGACACAAAGAGGAGAGGACTTTGTCATTTTTGATCCTGCCATGTGACAGAATGGAGAAAACTCAAACAGCTAAAACCCCTGGGAGAGATGGACCATTTACCTGATACCTTACAGTTGATCTTGAGAAGACAGCCGAGACTGATGGATTCTTTCTGATCCCTGTGCTATGAGCTCAGAAAGAAGCAGGGCCCATGGAGCCTCACAAGGAAGAGAAAGCCCAGAGCGGAATGCTGAAACCCAGCAGATTGCCTGCCATCTTGCTTCAACACATGGCAGCTGACTTTGGTGAGAAACACCTCATATGGTACCTTGACTTGGACTTTCCATGGCATTGGGACTATAAGCTTTTGCCCCAAATAAATATCCTTTATAAAAGCCAGCAGATTTCTGGTACTTTGCATTGGCAGCCCTTTGGTGGCCTAATACACTGGTGAAGGGGCTTTTGTGCCCAGTCCTGCAGTCCCCCTCAGCAGAGGTGCCACTGCGGTGCTCGGGGAGGACAGTGCACAGCAGGACCCTGCCACCAGGGCCACAGCACAGCTGCAGAGCAGGACAGGCACAGAGGGCTTGGGGGCTCTGACCAGCTGGCAGCACAAGGTACCTGCCCATGTACCTGCCCCAGTCTCAAAACTATCTCACCAGCCACTTCATTATGGGAGCAAGACGCTGGACTCAACTCATCCTTGAAGTTACATGTTTGGAAAGAATAGTGATCTGAGCTGGGAAACAGACCAATAGCATTTCCTGATGCTGCCCCTAAGAAACAGGGAAGACTCTGAAAAGTCTGATCAACATCTAAAAGGACACACTAAGACTAGTCAAGATGTGCTGAGGATACGAAGAGCCCTGGGGAAGAGGCTAGCCAAGTCAAGTCCACCGCCATGTAGGATTCCCCTTTCCCTCCCACCCCTGCTTGCCGTCTGTGTCCATTCACTGGGTGATCTTCTGTGTCTTCTCTTCTCATTTTTCTCCTCCAGGCTTCACCAGGATTCAATACTAGAGACCTCCAATGTGGGAGAGAGTCACCCTGGCACCACTTCAGTTCCTGGTTTCTGGCGCATCCTGCCTTGACTCTCCCCTGTATCTCTCTTTTGTTGTGTTATCATCTTGCTGCATGGTTTACCACATGGGCCTGGCTCGCCACGTGGGTCCGCCTCATCTGCTCGCCTTTTTACCAGGAGATCCGAGGGATCGAATCTGGGTCCTCCCATATGGTAGATGGATGCCCAACCACTTGAGGAACATCCGATTCCCCTGGGATTCACCTTTAACCCTGATGCTCTTGAGGCCACCACCATCTATTCTCCACTGGAGAGTTCCAGAACAGTATTGCCAGCTACATCCCAAAAGACAACAGCCTGCAATCTGAGACTGTTGCTGGACAAAACACCAGGGTTAACAGCATGATGGACTCAAAGACTGAGGGAATCTTAAGGGAAGCCGATGTGGCTCAAGTGATTAAGCTCCTGCCTGCCACATGGGAGGTTCCAAGTTCGATTCCAGGTAAATCGTAAAGAAGACAAGGAAGACAGCCAGCTGATGCAATGGGCTGGTGTGACGGGCTGGCATGGCGAGCTGATGCAAGAAGATGACACAACAAAGAGACACAAGGAGGAATACACAATGATAGACACAACAAAGCAGGGAGAGGAGGTAGCTCAAGCAATAAGGTACCTCCCTCCCACATGGGAGGTCCCAGGTTCAGTTCCAGTGCCTCCAAAAACCAGATGAGCACATAACAAACAGACACAGCAAGCACAAACAACAGCATGCGAGGAAATAAACAAACAAACAAATAAATAAATAAAATCTTAAAAAAAAAAGCCCAATCTTGAGACATAAGGATTTCAAAGAGAGAAAGTCTTTAGTGAATTGTACAAGCAAGGTGAATAGGAGAAAATTCTAAGATCTGTTCTTCTCAATTTGGAGAAACTTTGGTGTTTCACAAAGTTCAAACAAAGGAGGGTGGAGATTGAGATGCTGGGATGTTGTGAGCTGTTGATTTATTTGTTTAATTGGAAGTGTGTAAGCACAGGCTCCAGAGGCTGGCTGGGGTAGCATTGGATCAGAAATTGTTTCATTAACATCCATTAGGAACCAAAAAAGTTTGGTTGGGGTCATACATAAAGTTGTAAAGAGTTCAATCCACATAAGATAATTCCCAACTAGACAAAGTTTGACTGGGGTAAAACATAAAGTTGTAAATCACCTAATTAAACATGGCTAAGCTAAACAAAGCCAAGCTGTTAATGGGCTGTTAAGGATTGACAAAATCCATGCATGGTAAGACAATGGAATACAGTGCTCTAAATCAGTGTCCACTCCATGGTGCTGTTTCTCCCATAGCCAGGATTCAGATCCAGGAATCATGGGGAGGGAATGGGAGTGGCACCACTCACTATTACACCTAGTGTTCCTCTGTCCCCACAACCTTAAGCTCTGCTGGTCTACAGGTCTTAGTTCCAAAAGGAGGAGTGCTGTCACCAGGAGACACAACAGTGATTCCACTGACCTGGAAGGTAAGACTGCCACCCAGTCACCTTGGGCTCCTCATGCCTCTGAATTAACAGATAAAAAGGGAATTACTGTACAGGCTGGGGTGATTGAGCCTGATTATCAAGGGCAAATAGGACTGCTATTACACACTGGAGGTAAAGAAGAATATGCCTTGAATACAGGAGATCCCCTATGGCAGGAGTTCTTAACAAGGGGTCCATGAACTTGAACTGAAAGTCAAAAAACATTATTCTGGGGAGTGGAGGTGGCTCAACCAGTTGGGCACCTGCCTACCACATGGGAGGTCCTGGGTTCAGGTTCTGTTGCCTCCTAAGGAAGGCAAGCAGACTCCCGCACCCGCTGCAATGGGAGCTAGATGTTGCATCCTGCCTCAATGAGCAGATGCCTAAACAAGCAGATGCCACAAGCCAGGAGACCGCAGCCCACTGGGAGTGGATATGGCTTACGCTGTTGGGCATTCGCCTCCCATGTGGGAGGTCACAGGTTTCCCCCCAAATGCATCTTGGAGAAGGTGAGCAAACAATGAGCAGACAGACAAGAGAACCACCTGGGGGGGGAGGAGCGGGGATAAATAAATATGAATATATAAAGTAAAATAAATAAATAAAAATTTAAAAAACCATTATTCTTGTGGGGACCTGTTGGTACAGGTGTGATACATGTATTAACTAATACACAGAATACTGTGGCCTTAGTAAGGGGTCCGTGGTTTTCACCTGACAGGCAAAGGGGTCTGTGGGACAAAAAAGGTTAAGAACCGCTGCCCTCCAGTGTCTACCTACAGTACTACCATGTCCTGTGATTAAAGTCAATGAGAAACTGCAGCAACCCAATCCAGACAGGACAACTAATGGCCCCAAAACTTCAGGAATGAAGGTCTGGGTCACCCCACCAGGCAAAGAACCACAGGCAGCTGAGGGTAAAGGGGCTATGAAATGGGTAGTGGAAGAAGGTAGCTATAAACACAAGCTATGACCACGTGACACAGTTACAGAAATGAGGACGGCAATAGTTATGAATATTTCTTCCTTGTTTTGTTATGATTATGTTTGTATATATACATAAAGCAAATATCTTTGTTTTCTTCCCTATCTTATCCCCTTATGTAAGTTGTATTAACTTTGTCTTAGTATTTAAGTTATAGGACATCAAGTTTAAGAGTGACCATCACCCAAGTACTTGCACCTCCTTCTGGAGAAAGAGTGTGTTTCTGTTTGAACATTTGAGAATTGTTTGACAATAATATGACTGTTATTATTTTTATTTAGAGATTAAGTATGGTTTAAGCAGGTGTGTATGGGTGCCACGTTGACAAGCGATAGGCTGTGGGAGTCAGTTTGGCTCAGTTATGGTCTCCAGTTGTTTGGGCAAGTACTGGCCTGACTGTTACTGTGAGGACAGTTCATGGATTTAAATAATCAGTAAACTGATTGCATCTATGCCTGATTACAGATGCAGTCAACTAAGGAGCTTGCCTTCAACAATAAGAGAAGTCTTAGCCAATCAATTGAAGGCTTTAAAAGGAGACTTGATTATTTCAGCAGTCAGAAGGAAGAATTTCCATCTCTCCTTCAGCCAGCCAGCCTCTCCTAGGGAATTCACTGATAACCTTTATTGGAGTTCCCAGCTTCTGGCCTGCCTTACGGAATTCAACTTTGCCAATCTCTATGGTTGTCTGAGCCAATTCCAATAATAAATCTCATAATCTTTACATTACAACATTTACATTATATTATGATTTACATCTTACACCCTGTCAGTTCTGTTTCCCTGGAGAACCCTGACTAATACAGAAGGAATTACATAAATGGACTCAAACTGTATATATTATTTTGCAGCTTGCATTTTTTACTTAAAATACATGTTTACTTAAACAGGACTCCTCAAATATTACCAAAAATTTACATTATACACTCAAGACTCAGCATTGCTACAACACAGAGTGAACCCTAAGTAAACTATGGAATATAGCTAATAATATAATTATAATAATATTATTTCATCAATTGTAACAAAGGTACGACACTCATACAAAATGTTAATAATAGGGAAAACTGTCGGGGGAGGTGTTACATGGGAACTCTACTTTCTGCATGATTATTTTGTGAGCTACAACTGCTCTAATTAAACAAAACTTTTTAAGAAAAAAAAAGATAATGGAATATAAGTGGGGCCAGTTATGGGTTAAAGATTAGCACTTATAAAACATAGGATTAGAGCCAAGTGAGTGAGACATTCTACATTATAC
>JAQZBX010042271.1:0-22068 GCA_029593785.1 Cabassous unicinctus | reverse complement strand
CTCTAATAATGATTGAAGTGATGAACACACAACTGTGTGATTGAAACAAATACCACTGATTGTACAATTTGGATGAAATGTATGCTTTATTAATATGTATCAATAAAATTGACTTGTTTAAAAAAAGTTTGTGGCTATTCAATGTTCTCTTAAGCCCATGTCTTTTGGTGAGATATAAATATTTCTGTAGAGTATATTTAGGATTGGATTTCTAGGCCATGGGAACATGGTATGGTCAATTTTCAATAATTGTCTTCCAAAGTAGGTTGTTGTTTATATTGATTTACACCCAACAATAATTCATAAGTTTTCTAATTGTACCAAATTCTTGCAAACACATATTATATTTAATCTATCTGTTTGCTGATGTTTGAAAATCATATACATTGAAAATACAACAGTGAATATCAGACTCATCTGTGCATACATTGTTCTTCCCTGGTCTCTTGGCTAGTTCACCACTTAAGTGCCTCTCTGAATATTTAAAGTCATCCTGCTCCCACTAAAACACCCAATTTTCTGAATGTCCTTGTCAGCAGGTTTTTCAAATGCAAATTATAATGGCAAATTCTATGAATATGGAATGTCTTATTCATCATCTTATTACACATCTAGCATTGCATCTCATCAAGTAACATTTCATAATAAAAATAAATCTGGCAGTGCATGCAACTCCAAGGAATTCACTTGTCTTTCCATGTACACATTACATTATTGTAGCTGGTATGACAGTATGATGGAATATCTTATTGAACATTAAAGTACCAAGTGAGAAAAACCACCGTGAAAATCTGAGGCTTTATCTTTAAGGACCAAAGTTTCTTCCATAGCCAGAATAATAACAAGGGATATTCATAAAATCAAGGGTTTCAAGGGAGGTAACTGCAAGTAGTTACCTTTACTTTTACACTAAAAACCCACTTAGAGAATTTTTGCTTCCACTCCCACCATTTTCAGTTCAACAACATTCTAGGTCTAAGTCACGTAGAGGTTATGTTTTCAATAGGGAATACAGCACTGATTTTATTGACTTAGTAATTGAAGATACGATGAGAAAATTTGGGCTCCTCACATCTCTATTAAACAAACAGACAATTAAAGGGCTGGAATGATAGATACTGATGAGTAGAAGAAATTTGGTGGCAGAATCACAATGATTACAGAGATAAACAATATTCTCTACTCATGGAATTTTATAAGGCACCTCTTAAAATTATCAAGACAAATGCAAAGATAGTGAAAAAATAAAGCAACAAATAATGTAAGCTATAAAGACTACTAATATCTCATGATGAATTGAAGCAACAAAGACTGTTGTAAGAGTTCATTTTTTTTTTTGGTTGTTAGATTTATATTTAGGTGTGTGTGTGTGTATACACACACATTTATATACTAATATATATACATATTAACTAAATACATTTTCTGTTATTCTTATTTCACAAAATACATTTTAGTAGTTAATTTTGCAATTCAATCTTTATGTTACAGTTCTTCAGTTTGGATTGTGCCCAAAATTAAAGAGAAACAAACATTTTGCTTAACATTATCCACATATGTCTACAAAGGCAATTTTATGTTGTATTTATCCTTATGTGTGAAAAGTGATTAAACCTTTGTAGATTCATCTTGTCCAATTGGAGGAGAAAGATATTACTGTTTTATGATGGAGTTGCAATAAACATAGAAGAATGTTAATGAATTCTGAGTAGATGAAGGGTTTAAAAGGTCTATTCTTTTGGACTTAGCTAAAAATTCACCCTTCTAAAATCTGTTATGTGTTACTTGGACTGAGAGTCCAAAAACTGAGTTTCTCCTATGCCAGATGGTTTCCTATTAGTCTCATCTAAGAAATGTGTAAGAGAAGGGATAAAAGACAGCATTATGCTCTCAAAATAAACCATTAAAGTAAGATGACGATGACTTAAGACAAGTGTATGAGGAGTATGGAGCAACAATGAACATGAGAAAATAAATAAAAATTAATGAAACACAAAGAAGTCTGTATAAATGTTAAAGACTACACTTTATATAACATCTCATATAGATTTTAGGGTTCAGTGTTGACTATACACCTATTTCACAAAGCTACTTCCTTTCCAAAATCAACAATGGTACAACACTTTCCAAAAAGCATTCTTCTTCTGAAATTTCTGAGAGTACAAATCAGAGGATTCAACATAGAATATTGATGTAGAAAATAGCACTTTGCATGAAAAGGATATGATGGGTATAATGCAAATGAAGAAAATAGGCACAAAGAATGGAATAACAATAGTTTAAAAAGAACTACAAGTAGAACAAGCTTTGCTGCAGTGTCCTTCAGGGTAAGTCCTGATGGTGTATATTATCAGAAAATAAGATACAATAAAAATTGCAAAAGACAACAAAGCAATTAGACCTGAAATCACTATTTCCAAGAAAACAATTCTTTACTTTTATTTTTTTAATTTACTTTATATTTTTTTATTTTTAAAGGTATAGGGTATTTAAATATATAGGGTATTCCCATATACCCCACCGTCTACCACTCACACACTTTCCCACATTAACATCTTTCTTTAGTATGGTACATTTGTTACAATTGATGAACACTTGTTCAAGCATTGCTAATAACCATGAACTATAGTTTACATTATCATTTACACTTTGTACCACACAATTTTATAGTTTTTGACGAAATGTGTAACAGCCTGTATCCATCTTTGCAATGTCATGCGGGACAATTCTAATGTCCCAAAAATGCCCTATGTTGCACCTATTCTTCCCTCTCCTTTCTCTCAGAACCTCTGGTGGCCACTGTATTTATATCAATTATAACAGTTCTTCCATTGCTAGAATAATATCTATTTCAGAACGTAGTTACATTCCTCCCTTATGTTTGTTCATTCCTATATCTTGAGAATTTTGGGAAGGTGATGCCCACTCTGTTTTTGATTGAGAGTGGTCTTATATCACATGGGGCAAATGGATGCAACTGTCTTGCTTGCTGCTGTAGGTACTCTTTCATTTTTGAGATGAATGTTGTCCATCATCATTCTTTTGTTATTTGTCTAGGGCAATGAACTGGAGAGTAGGCATTGCAATTATACTGAGATTCAGGGTTCAATGGACATATGAACAGAATGAAGATTTATGTCTCTGGGACAACATTTAACGAGCATATTGCTAATTATGGGTTCAAATAAAAGGGGCAGTAGATCCATGTGTGGAAATTGTAAATGAGTCTAACTCTGTTACTCATTTATGTTACATTAGGGAACATGTATTCCAAGGTTAGGCTTACTGACAAGATGCCAAATTCCTGATATTGTCTGCCATGCCTATAGTGTCTAGATGTCTCTAGAGTCCTCAGAGTGTTTGAGGCACTGTTTACTGAGGCAGTCAAAGAGATTCTGCTGTGACATGCACAAATGTAGCCTCTGGAATAAACTCTTGACTCACTTTGAAATCTCTTAGACATAAAAACTCATTTGCATTCAATATTTCCCACTTCTGGTCAAGGTCTTTTTCCAGATTCATCACTAGTCTGTGCTTGGTAATAATCCATCAATGCCAAGAAGTCAAATCCACAGGAGTCATGTCCCATGTAGGAGAGAAGTTACATATTTATATGCTTAGTTTGGCTTAGAGAGAGGCAACATTTGAGAAAAGAGGTTTTCATGAGGGAACTCGTAGGCAATATATAATATTAGACTAAGTTTCAATTTCACTAGAAAAGTTTCATGAGTGCATCATCAATATGATGAACGTGGTGTAATTGTCTGTCCTCTTTCACTAGGCAATGCCCACGTACTCAGGGGATTTTTGCTGCTCTCTTACAGAATGAGGCAGTACTTCTGAGGATGGGAATTCAATATTCTTTTGGTTATTGTGTGGGTCTCCACCCACCAAGATAATGACCCATGACCAACTGAACATATTTGTGTGCCATAGAGTCATGCACCGGGTGCACTCCTTCCCACACATCCCCCATTACCAACACTTCTCATTAATGATCTTCCCCTCACAGGTAAAATATTATTAAAGAGGGAGAGTGGGAGAATGGGAGGGGTTTGGGTATATGGTATCCCCTATATTCTCTATATGACTTTTCTGTAAAATAAAGCTTCTTTGAAGATAAAGTAAAAATAAATTAAGACCCTGGAGGAACATATGGAAGAAATTGTCACTGTTCATAAAAGAAAGATCTTACAGTGATGAAAGACACAATGAAAACAATTTATTTTATTTTTTGTATTTTTGTATTTCATTTGTTATTTATACCTATTATTATTTTATTTCCCTATTTTTTAATTATTTATTTTTGGGCTTTGTTTGGGGGGAGGTTTTAGATCACAGAAGATTCACAACTGTGTCATTCTCCACTTTTATAGGTTTTGACAAAGTTTAAAGTGGCCTGTATCCATCTTTGCAAGATCATGCAGAACAATTCTAATATCCTAAAAATGTTTTATGTTCTATCTATTCTTTTCTTCCATCCTCCTCCCTTCAGAACCTATGGTAACCACTAAATTTAAATTTTTGAAGAAAAAGGTTCATTCATAATTATGTGTAAGAATATTGAGGGCTAGACAAATTATCTGTTTCCTTTTATTAGGCACCACCTATGTTTTCAAGAAATTCTTGCCCCTCTAATCGAGAACATAGAAGGGCACAGGTCTCCCCAGGAAGACACTTTTATATTTTATTGTTTATTTTGTTTGTCTCCACCCACTGAGATAACACACTATGACAAGATGAACACTTTCATATTCCATAGAAGCATGACCCAGGTGCACCCTATCCCACATATCCACTCACCTCCAACATCCTGCACTAGCAGCCTTCCACTGCCATATTTGCAAAAGAGGATTCCCACCATTGTAGTTTTAACCACAGACCTACAAATCTCATTGCCCCTTCCTTCAGCCCTCCTGCCAGTTCCTTGTATAGTCCAACTTGACCTCAAACCCTACTCCCTCTCACATTTCAGCACCCAATCACATCACTGCACCAGTAACACCTCCTTTCACTGCCCAACCACCCCCTTCCACCATATCATAGATTTTGCTTACATTGAGCATCAGTTCACCACCCACTACTCCCTTTCTCTCTCCTGATAACCTATCTTCCAAAGTCTAGGTCTGTGAATCTGCTCAATAGGCTTAAGTCATATCAGTGAGGTCACATAATATTTGTCCTTCAGTGACTGGCTGATTTCACTCAACATAAAGAAGAGACCAATTCTTTATATATCTGTGCAGACCAATTTCAGCAAATGATACACTTCACAGAAGTAGTGATACATCTCTTGGAACTACAGAATCATAAGAAGATGGTGAGAAGTAACTGACTGGCACATAGTACCCATTTCTCAATAAAAACAAGCCATGATGATCACTTTCCTCTACTGGCTGAAGTGATTGACCTTGATTGTCATGGGAAAATTTGACTGCTACTCCACAGTAGAATTAAGGAAGAGTATGCCTGCATTATAGGGGATGCTTTAGGTCATCTCTAAGTACTACCATGTCCTATGAATAAAGTCAATAGAAAGCTAAAACAGCCCCATTCAAGTAGGACAATTTATAGTCTGAAAACTTCAGGAATGAAGTTTGAGTTCACTCCATCAAACAAGTAACTATTATCAGATGAGGTCCTTGTTCAGGGTAAAGCATATATGGAAAGGTTTGTGGAAGACGGTAATTATAATTCCCAGCTTTGGCCACGTGGCTAGTTGTAGGAACAAGGCTCTATGTTATGATATGTCTTCCTTATTTTGTAATTAACATGTTTATCTAAAATATCTTTATTTTGAACCTCTCTTAACCTTTAATTACATAACTTAAGTTGTATTAATTAGATGATACAGTATTTAAGTTAAGGGATATCAAGTATGAGAAAGAATATCACCCCAAAACTTGAATCTTCTTCTGAGAAAAAGGATTAGTGAGTTTTTGCTGTTTGCATTGCAGTAGTATCATGATACATGGAAGTTTGGCAATGTTAATGTCTTTTATGGAGTTTAATTATGGTATAAGAAAATAAGTGTGTAAGCCAAGTTAACAAGATAGGGATAGTGATGGTCAGTTTCCTGTGTCAACTTGGCAAGATTACAGTGTCCAATTATTTGATCCAGCAAGCACTGCTGTAATTTTTACTTTGAGGGCATTTCTTAAAATCATTTGCATCTATATTCTGTTGACTGCAAGGGAGACTGATTACATCTATAATAAAAAATGGAGATTGCCTCAGCAATGAGGGAAGCCCCTCATCCAGTCAGTTGGTTATGTTAAAAGAGTTAACTGAGGATTTCAGACATCAGAAACAGTTTCTGACTTTAAGTCAGCCAGCTACTCTTGGGGAATTGAACTCCATCTTCATAAGTTTCCAATTTGCAGCCTGCTATATGGAATTCAGAATTGCCAATCTCCAAGTTTTTGGAATCAATGTCTCGCTGGGTTTGGGGAATTGTTTTCCTCCCAATTTCTCCTTTTTAAAATGGGAATGTCTATCCCACATCTGTCCACCATTGTATATTTGAAGCAGATAATTTGTGTTCTAGGTATCACAGGACCACATACATAGAAGAATTGTGCCCCAGAACAGATCACCACACCCATACTGATTTTGAAGTTTCTTTGTATTTAGCATTAGTACTGAAATAATTTAAGGCTTTTGTGATGTTTTGATGGAATGAATACAATTTTCATGTAGAAAGAACATGTCTGTTAGGGTGTCCAGAGGGCAGAATGTGATGGTTTAGAGCTATGTACCTGACGGAAAACATGTTCTTAAGTTTAATATATTCCATGTGTATGGACCCATTATACGCAGGACCTTTTGATGTGGTTACTTCAATTAAGATATTGTACAACTCAATCAGGATGGGTCTTGATCTTATTAGTGGAGTCGTTTATAAGCAGAATGAAATTCAGATATGTGGAGAGAAAGCCACAGAAGGAGCAGTCAGAAGGTCAAATGAATGGAACTTGGAAGAGAATAGAGAGGCCACGAGAGGCCACCATTTACAATGCCATGTGACAAAAAAGTCAAGGACCTAGAATCACCAGCAGCCAGGCCCAGAACACTGTAGTCTTTGGGGAGAAAGTATCACCCTGATGGTACCTTAATTTGGAATTCTCCTAGCCTCAAAACTATGAACTAATAAATTCCCATTGAGCAGCCAAAAAAAACTAAAGTATTGCTAAGCTCATGTAAACCTCCATTCTTACCACCATTGCCATATTTTTCATGACTCTATTGAACAATGACAGAAGTTCCTGTTAAAAGAGGTTGACTGGGAAAAGATTGAAGATGGTGTCAGAGGAGCTCATGCAGGGCATACTTCTCTTTCAAAAAAGATGAGAAGGCATAGAAATAGCTTGAGCGAGCCACTTTGGGGACCCCTGCAGGCCTTGAAAGTGCCACATGTATCATCCAGGAGGGACTGGAGATGCAGAGTCAGAGAGATCAAAGGAAAAACCTTGAATTTATACCCATGTGGCTAGGAAAACTGCCTATACCACACACATTAGTTGGACAGTTTCAGTAAAACCTGCAGCTGAGTGGCCAAAGGAGAGTGGAAATGATAGATTCCTCCCTGAGAAGATAGAGGGTGTGGTGGAAGGCAGATTGTGGTTTCCTCTCAGTGAATATAAATACCATAATTCATTAGCCAAGAAGATGTAGTGGCAATTGAAGGATTCATCTCTGTAGAAGGATTTGCAAAGAAGTGCCATTTCTTGTTCAACCAGGAAAGTGAAAGAAGACAGACCGGTATTCCGAAAATCTTTCCCAGCAAAGTAGACCTCGTTGGGCACCATTACTGGCCCCCTTTCACAATTTTTACTACTTATACAGGCCATTATTAAAGTTTAAGAAATAAACTAAATTCAAAGATTAGCTGTGAAATAAAACCAATAGGCAGGAAAGAGAAGTTGACCAACAGAGCAAAATCATCAATATAAGCAGATGCCTAGGTATCAAGAAAAGATAACAACCCACACTAAGGAACAAGAAGATATGGTTCAGTCAAAGGAACATACCAAGGATCTACATGAGACTCAGGATTTAAGACAACCAATAAATGATATTCACAAAACCTGCCTAATCAATTTAAGGAGTTGAAGGACAAATCTGAAAGAGTATGTTACCAAGAGAACAAAGTTACAATGGATATAAAGGGTGTATTACAGCTTGATAAGAAATGACAAGGGAGAAAGCCATGGAAGAGTGTAGAAATGAAAACATAAGAAACAGAATATGAAAGGGTTAAAAGACAGGCAATTGTAAGAAGGAAACAGAAAGCAAAGGGATAAAAGGGATGAAGAAAGTGATGCCTTAATAGTAGTGTCACTAAAAGTTAAAGGATTGAATTCACCAATTAAAAGACATAGAATGATAGAATGGATATAAGAATATCGGCCATCTCTTTGTTATCTAAAAGACACTCACTTTAGATGCAAGGACACAAACAGTCTGAAAGTGAAAGGTTGGAAAAATATATTCTGAGTGGGCAGAGTGATACTAATATCAGATAAAATAGATTTTCAATGCAAAATTGTTAAAAGAGATGAAGTAGTTTACTATATATTAATAAAAGAGACAATTCACCAAGAAGAAATAACAATAATAAACTTTTATACATATAACATAGATGCACCAAAATACAAGACACACTGTAGCAGTTTGGCATTGTTTATGAATTCCAAAAATAGGTATTGGATAATGTTTGTAAACTGGTCTGTACCTGGGCATAATTAAATTATGATTATGGCTTTGATTGGACCAAATTAGTAGGATGTTGAGTCCCTGCCCCCTTGGTGGGTGGGGACTCACAGAGAAAACTACAGGGCAGAGAAGAGGGTTGGAGTTTTACTGCTGGAGCCCAGGAAGTAAGCACACAGAGGAGCAGAGAGAAGGTGTGATTAGACATTGCAGAGGCACCGGGAAGAGCGATGAGCTATTCAACCGATAGTCTACAGCTAACCTTGAGGAGATAGCAAAGAAGCTTACCCTGGAAAGAGGCAAGCCCTGGGACGAGAGGAACCCAAGAAGCCTGAGCCCTAGCAGAAGACAGCAGCCATCTTGCTCCAACACGTGGCAATAGACTTTGGTGAGAGAAGTAACTTATGCTTTATGGCATGATAACTGTAAGCTTCTACCACCAAATAAATACACTTTATAAAAGCCAATAGATTTCAGGTATTTTGCATCAGCATCCCTTTGGCTGACTAATACAGACACACACTGGAAAAACTGAAGGGAGAAAGAAACATCATACAGTAACCGTTGGGATCTTCTACACTCTACACTCAACATTAGATAGAACATCTGGACAAGGGATAACTAAGGAAACTGAGAGATTGAAAAACATGATCAATGAACTAGATATAAAAGACATTTATAGTACATTATACCACAAAACAGCTTATATACATTCTTCTCAAGTGCTCATGGATCTTTCTCCAGGTTATACCATACATTGGGACATAAGTCAGATATCAGTAAATTAATGAACATTGAAATTATACAAAATACTTTCTCTGATCATAACAGAATTAAGTTAGAAATTAATAACAGGTGGAAAAATGGAAAATCCACAAATATATGGAAATTATACAATACACTCTTAAATAACCAGTGGATTAAAGAAGAAATTACAAGAGAAATCAGTAAATACCTCAAGAAAATGAAAATGAGAACACAATTTACCAAAACTTATGGGATACAGCAAAGGCAATGCTAAGAAGGAAATTTATGACCCTCAATGGCTTATACTCAAAAAGAAGAAAGACCTAAATTAAAGACCTGACTGAACACCTGGAGGAATTAGAAACAAAGAAACAAACAATCAAACAGGAAACCAATCACAAAGCAAGCAGAAAGAAAGAAATAAAGATTAGAGCAGAAATAAATGAAATGGGAAAAAAAATACCAAAAACTAAGAGAATTACAAGTTGGTTCTTTGAGGAGATAACAAAATTGAGAAACCTTTAGCTAGATTAAGACAGAAAAAAGACTATGCAAATAAATAAAATCAAAAAGGACGAGTGTGACATTACCTCCGACCCAGTAGAAATAAAACATATCATAAGCAGATACAATCAACAACTCTATGCCAACACACTAGACAACATTGATGAAATGGGCAAATTTCTGGAAATGCATGAAAAAGCCACACTGGCCCTGGAGAAATATAAGACCTCAACAAACCAATAACAACTATAGAGATTGAAACAGTCATCCTAAACCTCCCAAAAATGAAAAGTCCAGTACCAGATAGCTTTACAGGTGAATTATACCAATTCTTTAAAGATGATCTAATACCAATCTTTCTCAAATATTCCAAAATTTGAACATGAAGAAATGCTAACAAATTCATTTTATGAAGCTAACATCACCCTAATCCCAAAACCCAATAAAGATATTAAAAGGAAAGAAAATTACTGACCAATTTCTTTAATGAATATGGATGCAAAAATCGTGAACAAAATGTTTGTTAACTGAATCCAAAAACACATAAAAATTATACATTATGATCAAGTGGGTTATATATCAGATATGCAAGGGTAAGAAAATCAATCAGTGTAATATACCACATTAATAAATTGAAGAAGAAAAGGAACATGGTCATTTTTAATTGGTAAAGAATAGGCATTTGTCAAAACACAACATCCTTTCTTGATAAAAATACTCCAAAAGATAGGAATAGAAGGAAAGTTTTTCAATATGTTAAAATCAATATATGAGAAACCCACAACTAGCATTGTACATAATGGTGAAATACTGAAATTTTTCCCAATGAGATTGGAAACAAGACAAGGATGTCCACTCTCCCCACTATTATTCAAAATTTTGATACAAGTTCTAACTAGAATAATGAGGGTAGAAAAAGAAATATAAGGCACCCAAAAATAGGAAAGGAAGAAGTAAAACTTTTCTTTGCTGATGATATAATCCTATACTTAGAAAATCCCAAAAATATCCACAAGAAAACCATTAAAACTTATAGGCAATTTCAGCAAAGACAAAGGATACAAGGATAATACACAAAAATCAATAGTGTTTCTATATACTAATAATTAGCAATGAGAGGAGGAAGTAAAACAAATTCCTTTTACAATAGTGACTAAAAGAATCAAATGTTTAGGAATAAATTTAACCAAGGACATAAAGGATCTGTATTCAGAAAACTACAAAACATTCCAAAAGAAACCAATGATGATCTAAATAAATGGAAGGGTATCCTGTTTTCATGGGTTGGAAGACTAAATATCATTAGAATATCAATTCTACCCTAACTGATCTACAAATTTAGCATAACCCCAGTAAAAATTCCAATATCCTTCTTTGTAGATTTGGAAAAGCCAATTATCAATTTGATCTGGTATGGTAATGCCCCCTTATTAGCCAAAATCATCCTTGAAAAGGAGAAAAAATTTGGAGGAGCCTCACTTTCAGAATTTAAAGCATGTTATGTATCTACAGTGGTTAAAAACAAACAAACAAACAAAGAAAAAAAAACAGCATGTTACTGGCATCAAGATAGACAGATTGACTAATGGAATTGACTTGACAGTTCAGAAATACACCCTCACATCTATGGTTAGGTGATTTTTTTCAAAGTTGTGAAACCCAATCAGTTCTTTCACAATAGCTTATTCCAAAAAATGGTGCTGAGAAAACTGGATATCTATATGGAAAAGAAAGAAAGAGTACCATATCTCACACTTTATACAAAACTTATTTCAAAATGCATCAATGAGTTAAATATAAAAACTAGAACAATGAAACTCTTAGAAGAAAATGTAGGGAAACATTTTAAAGATCTTTTCCTTGGTAGAGCTTTCTTGGACCTTATATCCAAAGCAAGAACAACAAAAGAAAAAACAGATAAATGGAATTGCCTCAAAATGAAACACTTTTGTTCTACAAAAGTCTTTGTCAAGAAAGTAAAAATGCAACCTAATCAATGGAAAAAAATTCTTTGCAATCCCTATATCTGAAAAATGATTGATCTCCATGTTATATAAAGAGATTATATAAATTAATGACAAAATGACAAGCAACCCCATTAATAATGGGCAAAATAATTGAACATTTTTCCAAAGTAGAAATACAAAAGGTCAAAAGACACATGAAAAGATGTTCAAAATCACTAGCTGTTAGGGAAACACAGATCAAATCTACAATGAAGTACCATCTCACACCATACAGAAAGGCCATTATTAAAATAACAGAAAACTTCAAGTGCTGGAGAGGATTTAGAGAAATAGGAACACTCCTTCACTGTTGGTAGGAGTGGAAAATGGTGCAACCTCTGCAGAAGATGATCTGGCAGTTCCTCAGGAAATGAAATATACAACTGCCATATGGTCCAGCAGTCCCACTACTAGGCTATGTATTCAGAATAACTGAAAACAAGCACAGGAATAGATGGTTTACTATTTTGCTAAGTAGAGACTGATTTGTCTTTCACTTAGGTTTTCCCACAATAAAAGCCCACACTGCACATGTCAGGAAACAATGTGGTGACTCTACCATTTAGCTTATATGTCTATTCTGACAATGCCTTCTAGATCTGGGGAAATAACCATAGAATGGGTACTGAGACTTACCAGAATCACTGTGAAATTGACCAGAAATAAAACTTCATTGAACACCTGATCTCCAGAAGCCCCTACTCACCATGCCTCATTGCTCTCATGTGAATATCAAAAATCAGGTCTCAGTGTAGTCTCAGGGGGAAGTACAAACATTTCAAGTCTATAAGTTCATACATTACTTTATGGTATATTAGGTTTTGATTTTCTGCTATTTTGAGTGACCTTCAGTGGGTATCAGTGAATGATGACTATACTTCTAAATCATTAAATACTTAATTTCAAAGTAATTTTTTCTAATTACCTATTTTAAAATTACTTATCAACTTCCGTAATTACATTATATATATATATATATATAAATTAAGTTGACTCTTCCATATAGCACTTATACTGATTATCTTCATTTTTAATTATTTTACATTAAATTCTGAGGGAAATTTCCAGCTGTCGAATTCACTAGTCTTTTATTTTCATCACAATATTGTTTATTCAACACATCATGGTGTTTTATAATATTAATTGTAAATATAGCTTGAATAAAATAAAAATTACATTTGTGTTTCTACATATGTATCTGTATACTTATATACATATCTATGTGCTATGTATATGTATGTGCATATATTATATATTATATATACAATATAGACCCAAAATAAAATGACCTCCATTGTACTTTTTAAGACAGAAAACCTGACCAGTACTTCAAGTATCTTGAAACCTCTTCTCCAAAATATCTTTTCCTTTCCACTCAAAAGTGACTATATCCTGAATTAGGTGTTTCAAACTCTCTTGTTTTTTCCCATGAGTACCACTGAATGAGCACCCTGACAAAACATATTGTTTAATTTTACCTATTTAGACTATGAAACTTCTGTGAATGATGTATTTCCTTCAAAATTATACTTTGAGTTTCATATATTTGCTGAAAGTGTTTAATCATTCATTTTTTTTCTTTTGGCAGTGTTTCATTGCATTCATAGCATGCTCCTTATTTATCTTTCCTTCTATTATTAAACAATTGATTTCTCTTCCCTTTTATTTCTTTTCTTTCCTTTTTCCCCTTTTTTCTAATAAAAATTAGGTTGCTATGAGCATTTTGAAATTATCTGCTGATGGAAATGTACAAGAATTTCTTGACCTTATTAATATTGCTTGACTCAGTGAGTCGTAGGTTATGCATATGTTTAATTTAATAATTAATCTCTATTGAAAAGATTGTAAAATAGCACTCATAATTATTGCATGAGTATTCCTGTCATTTCACATCCTTGCCAACATATGGATGGTCATTTATAACTTGAAATTTTGCCATCTGGTTGGGGTGAAATCTTATTACATTGTGATTTTATATGCATTTCCCTGATTACAAATCATTCTTTCATATGTTTATAAATGATTTGTTTATTCCTTGTGTGAAATGCTTGTTTATATCTTTTGCACATCTTTTTTTCTAATGGATTGTTTACCTTTTGGCTTGTTACAGTATGTAAGATGTTTATAAATTTTGTACACTAGTCCTTTGTAAGTCATAAGTTTTATAAATACTTTCTTCCAGTGTAGGGATTTTTTTCCTTTTATTTATGGTGGATTTTTAATATGAAAAGTTCTTAAGTTTAATAAAGTAAAATTTCCATTTTTCTTTTTGGTTATCTATTATTTTATTGAAGGATTCCTTTACAATATAAATTGGATAAGTATATTAAATCTCAATCTTTCAAGAATATTTTTTGCTCTTTAATTTTAAGTATATAATCCACCAGGAAATGAATTTGCATATGGTATGAGGTGGAGAGACAATTTCTTTTTTCTTTCCTACATAAAAACAATGACTTGTTGCAGCATCAATAATTGAACAGCCATTATTCTACTACTATCTGCAATTTCTTCCTTCTCATATATCAAGTTTCATGCATGACTTTGTTCCTGATATATTTTTTATATTGTATAGCTTTTTTCTATTCATGTGGTAATATCACACTGTTTTTTATCCTATAGGAAAAAAAATTCTCTACCTTATTTTTATCCTTCAGAATTGCCATGTCTTTAATGGCTTCTGATATTCCACATACATGTAGACTATGCTCAATGAATTGCATGAGAAATACTGCTGGGAGAGTAATTGAAATTGCACTGAATCTATAAAACAGTTTGGGAGCAAATGACTCCTATATTATGTTATATCTCCCGATTTAAGAATAAGATATATCATCTCCTCATACTCTTACATATTATTTATCTTTTGAAAAATGTATAATTTTGTATATAATATATGATATTTCCTTTGGGTATTTTATGTTTGTTTTATTTTTAAATTGTGTTTTTTCTAAGATTTATTTTCTGATGACCGCTAATACATCCAAATGAATTGATTTTGTATATTAGTCTTGTTTCAAATAATACTGTTATAATTCTTACTGCTATGGCTTCTATTTCTGTGTCGACATCCATGCTAATTGGGAATGACACGTTTATTATTCTTTTTCAATTCTTGGACATTATATCTCTTCTGCTTATCAGAATAATACCTAGCCTAGAACCACCAATGGTGGTAAACGAAATGATGATAATAGACATCCTTGAATTTTTCCTGATCTTACATGGAATGTTTCTAATTTCTCAACATTGAACATTATATACATTCTAAGTTTTCTTTTTCTTTCATTTCACATATTTCTTGCAATATTACTCTGTTACAAATTTCTATCACAATTTCTATTTTTGTAATGATAACAAATTTTTCACTTTGCTATTTATACCACTAATGGAAAATCATATATTCTTGGCAAATATATGTTGGTCGTTAAGTGTTAAGAAACACTCATATGTTGTTGAAACCATTTGGCTAATATTGTTCTTATAGTCACATCTTTATTCATTAATGAGATTGGATCATAATCCACTATTGTATTTAGTTTTGTTGTTAAAGTTATACTCTTTTTCTAAAGTGAACCTTTGGAAATATATAATGTGAAGTATTTTTAATATGGTTAGAATAATCTGTTCCTTTGATATTTAGTAAAACTAGCTTTAAAACTTTATGGATCTGCTGTTTTAAATTTTGAAAAAAAGTTTAATATTATTTTAAGTGATTTAAAAAACTGTAAAATTTCCTTAAATTCTTGCATCAGTTTTGGTATTTTATACATTTCAATTTTTATGAATATAAATAGATTTTTTGATAAAGATGTTGTATTCTCAAATGCAGATTCATAATTTCTGAAATGTTACACATTGATTTAGGTGTGTTCATTAATTCAGAATTTTAAAAGTTTCAGAAATTTTTGTTGTGCATAAACTATACATTATGTGATACCACAATGGTATCCAGGGCAGTGCATCATAATCAAGCAGGTTAATATTCTATATAAAATTGCATGAATATTCATACTAAGCAAAATCTATAAAGTCTTTGAATAATACTACATATATTAAGTTTCCCTACAAGCCTAATGATAAGAACGGTTTTTAAATCTTGTTTTTGGAATTGTAGATAGGAAACTGTACAACTGTAATTAACTTCTAAATAGGTTCTTTTTTTATATAGTGTGCCTTTTTCTATTTTATTCATTCATTTCTTACTTTATTTCTCTTCTAGCTTTTTTTGTGTGTGCATTCCAGTAATTTTCTAGATTCATATCTTGAATGTTTAGCTCATAAATTTTGCACCTCTGTTTTTATAATATAATATTTTAATATTAAAATATTTAGTATTTTAATATTCAGCACTATTTCCCTTACTTGTGCATACTTTGTTCTTCTCTAGTGCCTTGGCTACTCCATTGCCTGCAACATTTTTTGGTATGACATTGTCCAGTGGTTTATTCGATGCAAATTATATTAGCTCAAAGCAGAAGTCTGCAGAAGTCTAAATAAGTAGTATTTTTGTTCTCTTCCATGTATAAGAATTAGTTTAGTTATTTAATAGGGATTTATATTTAAATTTGATTCAAATTTTACTTATTCTTTTGTTTTTGAAAATTATTTTCATTGCATTTTCATCAGATAAAGTGGCATATAAAATGCAGATATGAAATTTGTAGAAAGTCAGTTTACATGATAGAATATGACTTTCCCCCCCCAATATCTGTTTGTGCTTTAGTGAAATGTGTAGTCTAGGATCTCTGGTTCAATTGAGCTGTACCTGTCCATTATTTCCCATTAAAGCTATAAATTTCTAAATTGGTACATGTTTAGAAGTGTTGTAATTGCCTAGTGTCATGAAATTTCATCAGTATTTATTGACTTGTAATTTCTATAATCTTTAATATATTTTTCTGACATTATTATATGTGCTACTTTTATTAGTACTTCCTTAAAATCTTCATCTTTTCTTCAAATATTCAACCAAGACTTCAACTGTGCTGTTGGCCATGATAACCCACATGTGACCTCTTCATATGGATTCTGTGTGGACTATTTTGAGCTGCTGAACAACAAGGCAAGTGGGTTCCATGTGTGAATAACCCAAGAGAACAAAGTGAATATCTTTAAAATTTGAAGTAAAGTATTTTCAATTCTGCTTCATTATATTGGCTGAGGCAATCAAAATGGCCTGCTGACTTTCACAGGGAGGAATAATTGACCTCCAGAATTTCTGGGAGTAGTGACAATGTCACATTGTAAGAAGAGCATGTGGAATGAGAAATATGAATATGGTAAACTTTGAAACTGGTATCTTTCAATCCAAGATTAAGTACCCAATATGCATAAACCCTCAGCAGGACTAGCAAACAATCTGGGGGAGAGTTGATTAGAATGAAAACTTTTCTTCATGAAAGGGGAATATTCTGCACTCACAGAAATAAACATTTCTTAAAGAAATAATTGGTGGATTTTCTTTCCCTGCTCAAAATGTTCATAGCAACAGCATGATCCGTGGACTTATGGAGAATCTTATTCACCATCATGTTACTCCCCTAGAATTGAGTTTGATCACATAACTTATTTTACTGTAAAAAATGTGGCAAAAGATACATCACCCAGGGCACTCACTGTTCTTACCATACACCCCATTATGCTGAATTAGCTGGTATGATAGAATGCTGAAATGGCTTCCTGACCATTCAAGTACCTGTTCAGAGACAGCACCTTAAAAATCATTAAAGATGTATTGAACAATATATGATATTGCTTATTCATTTTTAAGAATAAGAAGTTATAGATTTCAAGTGATATAACTGCAAGTAGCTCCTTGTATTATTACATTAAAAACCCATTAATAGAATACTTTCTTCCTGTCCAGTTCAGCTGGTTTAAAACCTTAACTACAAAAATATTATGTGTTTATAGAGGAAAACAGAAATGATGATATTGAATTAGTAATTGAGAATCCCACTTGACATTTTGGGACCCTCACACCCCAATTAAACCAATAAACAAATGAGGGAGTGTATTTATTAGTAGTGATGACCAGGGGAAATGTGGTTGTTTCAGCACAATGAGGGTAGATGACCAATATATGCAACCCAGGGGATTCTCTGAGCATTTTTTTAAAATTTACAAGACAAATAGTAAGAATTAATGGAAAAATAAAGGAACTAAAATGTCAAGATCATTGAGGATTTAGGAACTCAGGAAGAATAGGTAATGAATCTAACACAGATGAATGTCAGCATGAGAATGAAAGGAAAGTGGAGGATAAACTGGAAGAAATAAAGATATAAACACTTAAAAAAATCTGATGACCAATTACAGCAATAAGAACTGTGTTAACAATGCATATTTCCTTTATTGTTAGAGTTTATGTATATGTGTATATATATATATATATCTGAAATTACTTATTTTTAAAATAAGTAAAATTTATGAATTACATTTTACTTATTTTATATGAAATATTTCTGATCATTAATTTTACAATCTAATGTTTATGTTATAGAAAATTCAATTGTGATTGTAATCTGAAATAGAGGAGAAACTAAACTTTTTTTTTTTAAAGATACTTAGATTACCTAAATGTTACACAAAAATTGTAGGGATTCCCATATGCCCCAACTCCCAGTCCTCCCACAACCTCCCACATAAACATGCTTCATTAGTATGGCATATCACCTGCAATAGATATACACATCTTGGGGCTTTGCCACTAAGCATGGAAAACAGTTCACATTTTAGACCACACAATCTCACACACAGTTCTGCATATTATATGATGATATACAATGGACTATATCTGTCATTGCAATGTCACTCAGTATAAATCCCAAGTCCCAAAAAAGCCCCTGTATTACAACTGCTTTTCCCTCTCCCTGACCCTTAAGTGTCTGGTGGCTACTGGCATCCATTTCATGAATCACAATATGTCTATAACAGAATACCAGTAAATCCTCTCGACTCCATAGCTCTTCCCCCAATCCTGAGGAGTCTGAGATGGTGATGTCCACTCGACCTCCAACTTAGAGGGGGCTTATATCTCATGGATAAGATGGATGGGATTATCCTGCCTGCAGCTGCTGACACTCTCCATTCCCTGGGATGACCGTCATCCATCATCATCTCCCTACCAGGTGTCCAGTGTGAGTCCATTGAGCTGCAGAGCAGGAGTTGCATCTCCACTGAGATTCTGGACCCAGCTGGGATATGGACAGCCCAAAGACTCCGGTCTCTGAAAGTACACCTACAAAGTCCAGCACCACATATAGGTTTGAATAGAAGGGACAGATGGACCATGTACAGGGAACACATATTTGGGTCCAACTCTGTTACTCTCAGGATCAAGGCTTCCAAAGTAGGGCCTCCTGATAAGGTGAATAATAAGGGGCTATCTGGCCTGATATAGGACCTGGGTGTCTCCAGAGCCCTCAAGAGGCCCTCTGTGTGGGGAGTATCCACATTGGAAGCCTATGAGGTCCTATTGAGATGTGCATAAGCATTACCTCTGGGATGACCTCCTGATTCACTTTGAAATCTCTTAGCCATATGAACTCATTTGCCTTTAGCTTTTCTCCCTTTCATAAGAGGTCTTTTTCCAGTCATATTGCCCATTGCTACTTGTGAGTAATCCCTCGTTGCCAGGGAGGCTCAGCCCTGGGAGTCATGTCCCAAGCTGGGAAGAAAGTTATGCATTCATATGCTGAGTTTGGCTTAGAGAGAGGCCACATTTGAGCAACAGGGAGGCTCTAAGGAGGCAACCCTTTGGCACCCTATAAAAAAATGTTAAGTTTAAATTTCAAGAGCAAAGACTAATAAGGCTAGTCTTCAATAACAAGAGCCCATCAGTAGATCATACTCCTTTGCCAGACACTGCCCCCGCACTTGCGGGACTGTTGCTACTGCCTTGGAGAATATGACAGAGCACTCCAGGATGGGATTTCAGTATTCTCTCATTTATTGAGCTGTTCTCCACCCACTGTGATCATGTCCCATGAGAATTTGAATAATTTTATATACCTTTTAGGTATGTTCAGGTGAACTTCCTCCCTTGCACTCCCTCATTCCTGATGCCTCCCACCAGTGATCCTCTCCTGCCCCAGTTGTAACCTTTC
This sequence comes from Cabassous unicinctus, assembly GCA_029593785.1. Lineage (NCBI taxonomy): Eukaryota > Metazoa > Chordata > Mammalia > Cingulata > Chlamyphoridae > Cabassous > Cabassous unicinctus. The sequence continues at coordinate 1,988 of JAQZBX010042271.1, read as the reverse complement.
TGTGATCCAAAGCTTCATTAAAGATGAAGCCAATACAATACCCAAATACAATTAACAGGAAAATGAAATAATAATGATGTTTCAATATAAGAGATAAAATACAAGAAAACTTAAAAAAAAACTAAAAATTTAATTAAATTAGATAAAGATGGTGTCGGCTTAGGAGGGCGACTGCGAGCAGCTCCCAGATCACAGCAGAGAGTGGACGGGGTGCAGCACGGGTGTCTGTGCTGTGGGTGTGTGGAGTAAGAAGCTTGGGACATCTATCTGGACAGATCGATGGTGTGGACTGAACCATAGAGATTCGTCAGTTTTAAGCCTGCCTGTGGTGGTTAACACAGTCGGCTGACCCCCACCCTTACAGGGAAAAAAAAAAAGCTGGCTGGAACAGCAACTCCCATCACTCCAGTAACTGGGTGACCCGACCCGGTGGGAAGGGGCATTTTATGAGAGGGGAGCTCTGGTAAGAGAGCTTTATTGTCTGGGGATTTGGCTTCCTGAAGCCCCCCACAACTTAGATGAACAAAACAGCTGCAGTGAATCGGCACCCTGGGGAGGGGAGGGGTTAATCTTCTAAGGAATTGAGTAGCCTAGCAGCCCAGGGATTAGCCCTGGCCCACGAAGCTGGGAAGAGGGGCAATCCCCAAAAGAGGGAGAGTTCTGACAGAAAGCAGAGAGGGAATATTTTAGCTGTCGATCTGGCTGCCTGGACCCCCTCATAACTTTGGGGAGCAGATAAGCCAGCTTGAAGTAGCACCAGGCTGAGGAGAGAGGCGAATCTGCAGTTAACTTCATTTACATGCAATCCGATGATGCAGGGGCTTTGATCCAGAAAGCGGAGTCTGCCAGAGTCTGCCATTTTTAACATTCTACACATCAGACTATTGCAACCCTGGGGAATGCAAACATTGGGAAGTGCTTGATTAGTTTCCAGGACCCCAGTTAGAGACTCTTCCATGAGGGGGGTTGTCTAGAGAAAGACTTATTTTTGGTCCTGTATTATCCCAAAAATAAATAAATAAATAAATAAAATGGTCCCTTTAACAAACGAAAAATAAATTCTTTTTAATTTAGTTTAATAGCCAAAAGCTTCTTCAGGACCTGCATACAAAAACCTGTGGGGAAATTCTTTGATAAACACAGGCAGGCTGAGAGAATCCACAGGACCCCAGGGAATATTGATCCCCATTAGCTTTGATTGACTGGTTGCCAGTGTGATTGCTTGCTTTTTCTCTGTTTATTTGTTGCCTCTTGCTTTTCTTTCCTCTTTCCTCCCCCCTTTCTGCTTTCTTTCATTTTTTAAAAAAATTAGGTGCTCCTAGCTTCTCTCTTCTTTGCTGTGCTTCTTCTTCAATAATTTCCCATTCTCCCTATATATTGATTTTGTATTCCAAACTATCTATTATCCCTCCCTCATCTTTCTGCCCTCTGCTTTCTGTTGTGGCTATCAAATTTTACATTTTTTTCCATACGCCCACAACTCAAGGGTGTCAATTTCTATTCCCTCTATTTTGTTTTTGTCTTTCTTTATTAATATTAACTCTTTCCTTTTAGCCCTTTTTTTAACTCTTTCTCTCCCTCCTCATAATTCTAGCCCTCTAAATAATTATATATATACTCCTCTATTTGGTTTCCCAGTCCATTGTAAGTACTCCACTTTCTCTCCTATTACTCTACACTGCCTATTTGTGTTAAATATTCACTTCATTAAGTCTTATTTGGCCTCTCTTCTAACTTTTAGCAATATTACCATTATCCTTCTTCCTTTCTCACATCTTTCGATTCCTCCAGACCTAATCTTTTGCCTTCAAGTGAACATAGAAAAAAGCAAGAAAATAAAATAAGAAGAAAAAGTATCAAAGAGATAACTTTACACACAGAGAGAACCACCAACTAAATAAAACTTTAGAGCAGAGAGAGAAGCTAAAAAACTTAATAAATCCATCAAGATAAAATGATGACTAGAGGGCAACAAAAAATTACAAACC
>JAQZBX010042270.1:9628-22169 GCA_029593785.1 Cabassous unicinctus | reverse complement strand
ACTGTAATTTTACTTAAAAAAATGATGGAGAGTTAAAAATATTCACAGATAAACAGAAATTAAGAGAGTATGCCAATAAGAAACATGCCCTTCAAGAAACACTAAAAGGATTTCTGCAGGTTGCAAGGAAAAAACAGGAGAGAGTTGGAGGAGAGTGTAAGTACAACTAAAAGACAAAAAGAAAATAAAAGAACATATGACATATATAAACCCAAAGAAAAGATGGCTACTGTAAGTAATTCCTGAATGTTAAAGGATTAAACTCACCAGTCAAGAGACACAGATTGTCAGAATGGGTAAGAAAATACAACCCATCTGTATGCTGTCTACAAGAAGGCTCACTTAGACCAAGGGATTTAAGGAGGCTGAAAGTGAAGGGCTGGAAAACAATTTTCAAGCAAACAATAACCTAAAAAGGGTGGGAGTAGCTACACTAATATTGGACAAAATAGACTTTAAATGCAAAACTATTGTAAGAGACAAAGGCAGACACTATATATTAATAAAATGGGTAATATTTCAAGAAGAATGAACAATTATAAACATTTATGCACCTAACCTGGGTGCCTCAAAATACATAAGGCAAACACTGGAGAAACTAAGTGGAGAAATAGATGCCTCTACAATTATAGTGGGGGACTTTAATACACCATTATCACTATTAGACAAAACATCTCGACAGAGAATCAACAAAGAAACAAAGACTCTGAATAATACATTGGAGTATCTGGACCTAATAGACAAAAACAGAACAGTAACCCCAAATAGAGTGGGGTATACATTCTTCTCGAGTGCACATGGATCATTCTCCAGGATAGAACACATGCTAGGACAGAGAAAAATTCTCAATGAACTCAGAAAGATTTAAATTATACAGGGTAATTAATCTGAACACAATGCAATGAAGCTGGAAATCAGTAAGGGGCAGAGAAATGGATTAGGCAAAAAGATATGGAAGATAAACAACACTCTCTTAGACTAACAGTGGGTAAAGGAGGAAATCTCAAAAGAAATCAGGAACGACCTTGAAAGAAATGAAAATGATAACACAACATATTAAAACCTATGGGGTGCAGTAAAAGCTGTACTGAGAGGACAATTCATATCCATAAATTCATATATCAAAAATGAAGAAAGAGATAAAATCAAAGAATTAACTGCACATCTGGAGGGATTAGAAAAAGAACAACAAACCAACCTGAAAAGAAGTAGAAAGAAGGAAATAACAAAGATTAGAGCAGAACTAAGTGAAATACAAAATAAGAAAGCCCTAAAAAAAATAAAGAAAACCAAAAGCTGGTTCTTTGAGAAAATCAATAAAATTGCCAAACCCTTAGCTAGACTAATAAAGAGAAAAGGAGAGAATAAGCAAATACATAAAATAAGACATGAGGAAGGGGATATCACCATTGACCCCACAGAGATAGAGAGTATCATAAGAGGATATTTTGAAAAATGTTATGCCAAATAGAAAGATAATTTAGAAGAAATGGACAATGTCCTAGAAACACACAAGCAGCCTACATTGACCAAAGAGGAAATTGATGAACTCAACAGACCATGACCAGACATCTTCACAGGTGAATTTTAGCAAACATTCTGGAAAAATCTACCACCAACCCTGCTTAATCTCTTCCAAAAAAAAAAGTAGAAGGAACAATGCCTAACTCATTCTGTGATGCCAAAATTACCCTAATAAAAAGCCAAACAAAAATGCCAAAAGAAAGGAAAATTACAGACCAAATTCTCTGATGAACCTAGATGCTAAAATCCTCAACAAAATACTTGCTGACTGTATTCAACAAAACATTACATAAATTATACACTATAACCAAGTGGGTTTCATCCTGGATATACAAGGATGGCTCACCATGAGAAAATCAAACAATGTAATACACCACATAAACAGATAGAAAGAGAAAATTCACATGATCATCTCTATAGATACAGAAGAAGCATTCAACAAAATACAGCACCCTTTCCTCAGAAAAACACTGCAAAAGAAAGGAATAGAAGGAAACTATCTGAACATGATAAAGGACATATATGAAAATCCCACAGCTAACATCATATACAATGGTGAAATCCTAAAAGCTTTCCCTCTAATATTGGAAACAAGACAAGGATGTCCACTATCACCACTCCTATTTAACAATGTCTTAGAAGTACTTGCTTGAGCAGTGAGGCAAAAAAATGATATAAAAGGGATCCAAATTGAAAAGGTAGAAGTAACAATTTCTCTAATTGCAGACCACATGATCCTATACATAGAAAGCCCTGAGAAATCTACAGCAAAACTTCTAAAGCTTATAAATGAGTTCAGTGAAGTCACATGCTATAAGATCAATGCTCAAAAATGAGTAGCATCTCTGTACAACAATAATGAGCAATCTGCGGAGGAAATCAAGAAAAAATACCATTTACAATAGTAACTAAAAAAATCAAATACCTAGGAATATACTCAACTAAAGGTGTAAAAGACTTATCCACAGAAAACTACACAGCCCTGTTAAAGGAAATCAAAGAAGACTTAAATACATGGAAGAATGTTCCCTGATTATGGATAGGAAGACTAAACATCATCAAGATGTTTGTCTTACCCAAACTAATAAACAGATGTAATGCAATCCCAATAAAAATCAACACAGCATTTTTTACTGAATTGGAAAAGCCAACTAAGAAATTTATTTGGAAGGGCAAGAGGCCCTGACTAGCCAAAGACAATTTGAATAAGAAAAATGAAATAAGAGAAATCACACTATCTGACTTTAGAGCATACTGCAAAGGTCAAAACTGCATAGTATTGGCACAAGAATAGACATACTGACCAATGGAACCGAATTGAGAGCTCAGATATAGATCCTCACATATATTGCTACCTGATATTTGACAAGACCACCAAGCCCATTTAACTGAGAGAGAATGGCCTCTTCAACAAATGGTCCTTGGAGAACTGGATATCCATATCGAAAAGAATGAGAGAGGAACACCATCTCACACATTATACAAAAATTGACTCAAGATGGATCAAAGATCTAAATATAAGAGCCAAGACCTAAAGACCTTGGAAGATAATGTAGGGAAGCATCTACAGGACTTTGTAATAGGAAATGGCTTCATGAACCTCACACCCAAAGCATGAGCAATGAAAGAAAAAATAGATAAATGGGACCTCCTCAAAATTAAAACTTTTTGCACCTTAAAGGAGTTTGTCAAGGAAGTGAAAAGACAGCCTGCCCAATGGAGAAAATATTTGGTAACCATATGTATTAGCCAAATGGGTGCTGATGCAAAATACCAGAAATCTGTTGGTCTTTTATAAAGAATATTTATTTGGGGTAGAAGTCCACAGTTACCAGGCCATAAAGCATAAGTAACTTCCCTCACCAAAGTCCATTGTCATGAGTTCAGGCAAGATGGCTGCCAATATCTTTCAAGAGTTCATGCTTCTTGGGTTCCTCTCTTCCTGGGCCTCTGTTACTCTTTGGGCTCAGCTCCTCTGTTTCCTCCAGAAGGTCAGCTGTAAACTATGAGGCTTTCTAGGCTTTGCCTCTCTCCACAAGGCCAGCTGTGAACTGCCAGGCAAATGGCTCATCTCTTTTCCTGGGGCTTCTCTCCTTTTTCATGACCAAGTTCCTTTGTGTGCTTACTTCCCCAGGCTCCAGCTTTAAAACTCAACATCAAAACTTCACCTCAAAACTCCAACTCTGTCCTTATTCATGTCTTTTATCTTTGAGACCCCATCCACCAAGGGGTGGGGCTCAATACTCTGCTGATATGGGCCAATCAAAGCCCCAATTATAACTTAATAATGCCCAGATGAACAACCAGTTTACAAGCGTAATCCAATATCTATTTTTGGAATTCATAACTATATCAAACTGCCAAACTGACACACCATATATCTGATAGGAGTCTAATATCCAGTATATATAAAGAAACCCTATATATTGAAAATAAAAAGACAAATTAACCCTTTTAAAAATTAGGTAAGCAATTTGAACAGACACTTCTCCCAAGAAGAAATACAAATGACTAAAAAGCACATAAAAAATGGTCAACATCACTAACTATTAGGGAAATGCAAATCGAAACTACAATCAGATACCATCTTACAACAATTAGACTGATGGCCATTAAAAAAACAGAGGACTACAAGTGTTGGAGAGGATGTGGAGGAATGGCAACCCTCATCCACTGCTGGTGGGAATGTAGAATGGTCCAGCCATTGTGGAGGACAGTTTGGCAGTTCCTCAAAAAACTAAATATAGATCTGCCATATGACCCAGCAGTTCCATTGCTGGGTATATAACCAGAAGATCTGGAAGCAAAGACATGAACAGATATATGCACACCAATGTTCATCGTGGCTTTATACAATATTGCCAAAAGTTGGAATAAACACAAATGCCCATCAATAGATGAATGGATAAACAAAATGTAGTATATACATACCATGGAATATTACTCAGCTGTAAGAAGGAATACAGGACTAACACACGAATAACATGATGAATCTTGAGGCCATTATGTTGAGTGAAACAAGCCAGGCATTGAAGGATACATATTACATGACCTCTCTGATATAAGTTAAACAAATTGTGCTGAATCAGAGAGCTAGAGTCTGGAAGATAAGTTTACAGGAATTAAGAAGGGAGAAGGTTGTGCCTATATGGGTGAAATCTATGATAAAGTGGAAGTGAGTAGTTGTGCAGTGAAGACATATGACAGGGGTATAGGGATATTATAGGCTTGGGTGGTGCAAGCTGATGGGGGTAGTGTGGGGAGTATGGGTTGTATGGTGCAAGGAACTGGGAGGAGAGTTGGGGGAGGGAATACGTGAACACTGAGGATAGGTGGGTACGTGGGTGAAACTACAATATTGAGAAAACCCTATTGTCAATATGAAAAGGAAGCATTACTGGTTTAGGGTGTTGAATGGGGGTGTCATTTGGGACAGGGCACACCTGGTACAGTCTTCTAGACAATGCGTAAGTGATCATTTTGTCATAGAGAGCTGTATCAGTAAGGGAGACCCAAGTAATGAGTTGGAAGGTGTTGGACCCCCATGCTGGGGAGGTCCAAAATGTTCTCAAACAGAGGGGGTCGTGTGTCTCTAGAGAGCATGGGCAGTTCCTAATTGGGGAGGACAAACTAATATGTCCAGCCTTCAGTATTGTTGCAAGTATCAAAGAATGTTGTACTTCAAGAAGTGAAGCCTGTTGGCCTCTGTGGGCTCTGAGGGGAGGGGAAGGGAAGAATAGAAAAGATTGAAGAAGGGACATTTGGGGGCCATGGAAGTGTTATGCATTATCATGCAATAATGGATACAGGCACGTTAAATTTCATCGAAAAATTATAAAAGTGCATGGTCTAAAATGTAAACCATAATGTAAACCATGGACCATGGTTGGTAACTATGTTTCAATATTTATACATCAGTTATAATAAAATTACCATCCACATGTAAAAAGATTATTAACAGGGAAGGGGAAAAGGGGGAGGATGTTGGGTATATGGGAGTCCCCTATATTCTGTATGTAGCCATACTGTGACTTAAAACTTCTTTGAAGACAATATAAAAAAAAATTAAGACACTCTGGAAGAAATGGAAGAAAATGCCACTGTACATACAGGACAACTGATTTTACAGTGATGAAAAGTTTTTCATTTTCTTAATACCCCAATCTTTTTACTTTATTTCAGTTTTAGTTTCTCTAAATTATTATGTATTTTATTTCTTATATTTAAACCTATCATTGTTATTTAAATTTATTATTAATTGAATTTGGCGATATTCTTGGCTTCATTTTTGAAGCGGTTGTGGATCACAGAAGGGTTACAACTATGGCAGGGAGGTTCAATGGGGTGGGGTGTCAGTGATGGGGGATACATGGGAGGAAGTTCACCTGGTCATACACATAAGGTATATAAATATGTTCAAATATTCATGGAGCATTGCCACAGTGGGTGGAGGTTCACACAACTGAAATATTATTGAATTCCCATCCTGGGGAGTACTGCCTCATTCTCTAATGGAACAGCAACAAACCTCCAAGGGCAGGAGCAATGACTAGTGAAGAAGGATGGTCCATTGATGGGCCCTTGCTGGCGATGACTGTGCTTGCGAGCCTTTTGCTCTTGAATTTGCAACTTAGCCTAGTGTTGAATAGTGCCTAAGAGTGGCTTTCTCAGAGCCTACTTGTTGCTCAAATGTGGTCTCTCTCTAAGCCAAACTCAGCATATATTTGCATTACCTTCCTCCCAGCATGGGACATGACTCCTGGGGATGAGCCTTCCTGGCGTTGAGGGATTACTTCCAAACACCAGCTGGTGATACCACTGGAAAAAACCTTGAATAAAAGGAGGAAAACGTAAAGTCAAATTAGTGTATATGGCCTAGAGACTTCAAAATACATTGGGAAGTCATTAGGGAGGTAATGCTTATGCATGTCTCAGCAGGATCTCATAGACAGCCAAGGTAGATATTACCCCAAATAGAGGGGATCCTGAGGGCTCAGGAGACACCCAGGCCCCAAGGTCATGGCAGATAACTCCAGAGTTTGGTGCCTTGCCATTGGCCTTACTTTGGAGTTTGTGCTCCCGAGTGTGACAGAATTGGACTCAGATGTGAATTCTCTACACTTGCCTCTTCTGTCCCTTTTATTTGACCCTATAGTTGATGCTGGAGGTGAGAGGTATTCATCCAAGAGACTTTAATCTCTGGGTTGTTCATGTGCCACCTGGGCCCTGAAATTCAATGGAGTTGCAATACCTGCTCTCCAGTTCATTTGACTCACTCAGGATAACTAACAAGAAGATGATGATGGATAATGACTGTCCCAAGGAACTGAGAGAACCAACAACTGCAAGCAAGAGAGTCCCATCCGTCTGCTCCATGGGATCAAAGCCTCCTCTCAATTAGAGGTGGAGTGGGCAACACCATCCCAGAATCCTCAGGATTGGAAAATGAACTATGGACTAAAGTAGACTTACAGGTATTCTACTATATATGTATTGTGATTTCAGCAATGGAAAAAACTATATCCTTCATGTGGAAGCAATGGCCATTAGAGGTTCTGAGGGAAAGGAGAGGGAAATACAGGTGAAATATGAGGGCAATTTGGGGACTTCAGAATTTTCCTGAATGACATTACAATGACATATACAGGCCATTACATATCTTGCCATAACCTACAAAATTGTGTGGGAGAGAGTGTAAACCACAATGTGAACTATAATCCATGCTAGTGGCAATGCTCTAAAATGTTTTCATCAATTGTAACAAATGTACCACACTGATGAAAGATGTTAATGTGGGAGGTGTGGGATACAGGGCAAATGGAAATCCCTTATATTTTTATGTAACATTTATGTAATCTAAACACCTTTTTAAAAAAATAAAAAATACATATTAAAAAAATGATAAGGGATTCCCATATTCATCACCCCCACACCCCCACCACATTTTCTCATATTAACATCTTCATTAGTGTGGTACATTTGTTACAGTTGATGAGCACATATTGAAGCATTGTTATTAACCATGGTTTGTAGTTTATGTTATAGTTTACACTCTGCCCCACACAATTTTATAGGTTATAACAAAATGTATAATGGCCTGTAACCATCATTGCAATGTCATGCAGGAAAACTCCAATGTCCTGAAAATGACCCCATTTTATACTTATTCTTCCCTTTCCCTCCCCTCAGAACCTTTGTTGGCCACTGCTTTTTATCAATGACAAAAGTTCTTCCAGTGCTAGAATAATAATGTCTATAATAGACTAATAATGTCTATTTTAGTCCATTTTTCCTTATCCAATCTTGAAGATTTCGGGATGGTGATGCCCACTCTGTTTCTAATTGTGAGATGGTTTAGATTCCATGGGACAGATGGATGGAAATATATTGCTTGCTGTTGCAGACAATCTCTTTTCCTTGGGATGGTCATTGTTCATTATCATCTCCTTGTTCATTGTCCTGGGTGAGTCCAACAAACTGGGGAGAAGGTTTTGCATCTTTGTTGCAATTCAGGGATCACTGGCACATGAATAGATGAAAGATTTAAGTCTATGGGACATATATTTAACAAGTATACTGCTTATTATAAGTTCAAGTGAAAGGGGCAGTAGAGTCATTTGTAAGAAAAATATTAATAAGTTTAACTCTGTTACCCTGGGGACCATAAATTCCAAAGTAAGGTCCACTGACCGGGTGCCAAATTCCTTAGCTTGTCTTTCATGCTCACACTATCTAGATGTCTCTAGAGCCATCATGAGCCCTGCTGTTTGAAGCACTGTTTACTGTGGCAGTCAATGAAATCCTACTGTGGCATGAATAAGCATAACCTCTGGAATGTCCTCCTGACTTACTTTGAAATATCTAAGCCATAAAAACTCATTTGCATTTAATATTTCCCCTTTTGGTCAAGGTCTTTTTAAAGATGTATTGCTAATCAGTGCTTGGTAATTATCCCTTGGTGCCAGGGAGGCTCATCCCCAGGAGTCATGTCCCACACTGGTGGGGAATGGCATGTGTTTATGTGCTGAGTTTGGCTAAGAGAGAGCCCACATTTGAGCAACAAGGAGGTTTAAGGATGTAACTCATAGACAATATATAATACTAGGCTAAGTTTCAATTCAACAAGTAAAGGTTAATAAGCACAACCAACAATTTCAGGGGCCTGCAATAATGGTCTGTCTTCGTTCATGAGGCATTGCCTATGTGCTTGGAGGATTCTTGGTGCTCCATAAGAGAATGTGGAGGACTACCCATGATGAGAATTCAATATTCTTTTGGTTGTTATGTGGGTCTCCACCCACCAAGACAATGCCCCATGAACCATTGAATATATTCATAAGCATTAGAGGCTTGCTCCAGGCTCACCCCTCCCCACACATCCTTCCATCATCAGTGGTACTCACCTGCTACAGTTATGAACCTTCTGTTATCCAAAACCTCTCCAAAAGCAAATAAAAAAATAACTGAATAAAACTAATAAGAAAATAAAACTAATTTAAAAAATAGCAAATAAAATACAAAAATAAAAAAATATTTGAAGTAAAATTTAAAAATTTATACATTGTTTGGACTTTGGATGTTAAGCCCAATAGGATTTCAAACATAAATGAGTAAAATTGCTCAACTTTATATTCTGCTTGCAAAAGAGCCTATTATTTTCTGTAACATTTTGTTTTGCATTCTTTTTCTTTATAGATTCAAGTACAGGAAGCACAGAGACCATTTCTAGATTATCACATTCAAAGAATTTGCCAAATGTTTCACATGCAGACATCTTAATTGCTATGCATGTTACTGTACTGACTGCCACCTGGTCACTAAATCAATGCAATCTACATTTTTCGTTATGATAAGACCACTTTGCATATTCATCAGTGCAATTAATGCCAGCTGCTGTAAAAATGCTTATCATGAAAACATTAACTTACCTCACCATGCTGATTGTAAGGAAATGTCATCCAAAGAAAAAAGTGTAGGAAATACAGAGGCTGTATTGATTTAGAGTCCCTGCTTGAGTTTTCATTGATGTCAAACCTTCAATTTTACTTCCCAAATTTCCCAAGTATGTTAATAGCCTAAGCATATTTTATATGTCATTTACCACCACTATATTTTCCATATTATTTTTATTTAAAACTCTTAATTTTCTTTTTTTACATACCAAAAATCAGTTTTATCATTGTCATCATCATCTTTGACAATATAATTTTTATACTCCACTTTTTATTTTATTTACCAAGATTTATGACAAAACTTCCTGCCACTTAGAGTTTTTATATTACCTTTACTTTACTTTTAAATAAGTAAATTTATAAACTTTTAAATTAAGTAATTTCTGCTAAAATGTGTGCTTCCACAATTAATTTAGAGAGGATTCTGGTATGGTAAATTTACTCCTATGTCAGAATATGTGTATGCTTGTCTTCCCTCTTGAAATTTTGGCAATAAAATTTATTTTTAGACAACTCACTCATACTTGCCTGAGCATGTACCAGTACAATAGGGTCTCTTCTTTACCTATTTCCTCTGTGATTCCATTCTGATTGAAGTCTTCTCATTCTATTTTTAATAGCTAAACAGCATTTTAGTCATAGAGTTTGTATGTCATATAATTCTGATGTTTTCTAAATATGTAATGATATAACTATAAAGATATAGATTATATATATATACAAGTTCAATTCTTGAAAATTCTCACCATAACTTTAAGCATAGTTTCTCTGACATTCTTTTGACTTTTTACATATGACTAAAATGCTTTTTGTGCACTTATGTCTATGTAAATGTACATATGCATGTAAAATGAACATATTTTTCAGAAATATTTTACTGATAAACACAATTATAGTGATGTGCTCATAAGTTTAGAAAACAGTATTTCATGTCTGACTAACTTTTTACAAAATGTCAGGAATTTTACAGAATTTGTTAAATAAAGCTTCAGTAACTGCTCTTATATGTATATCCGCTTTGGGGGGCACATAATTATATATTTTCTTTAAGAAAACAAGGAAGAATAGAAAGTAACCTTACACATTCTAGTCAAAAAACATTGACAAAAGTTGAGAAAGGTTAACCTAAAGAAAGTAATAAGTCACTGGGAAATATATTTGATGAGTATAGTGGTAATTATGGTTTCAAATAAGAGGGGCAGAGCAGCCATGTGTAGAAAAATTCTAAATGAGCCTAGCTCTGTTACATTGGGGAGCATATATTTCAAGGTAAGGCCCACTGACAGGGTGTCAAATCCTTGAGATTGTTTGCCCTGCCTATAGTGTCTAGATGTCTCTAGAGCCATCAGGAGTCCCCTGCTTGAGGTACTGTTTACTATGACAGTCAATGAGATGCAGAGATGCAAGAAGGGCAAATTCTTCAAGATGAACATGGAAGTGTGAAGTTACAGGTCAAAAGCTGTGATCATAATAATGAGGATAGTCACCATCAGGGCACACATGTAAATGAATGAAAAGAGCACTGAATGCATACTGTATATATTTTGATTGATAGAAAATCACACGAGAATGCATTCAGTCACAACAGTTTTATTTGTCATTACTGCAATCAAAACCTGTAAATAATCAATAAATAAAAAGGAAAGGAATACATTGTCAACAATAACAAGTTTTTCATTATTAAACATATAACCTGTGCCTGTATATGGCAATCACATACTTGATTGGCCAAATTATTTCTTCCATCTAGATCCTTTTCAGTGTATCAATAATTTCCTGGTTAATTTAATTTTTCTGAAGCAATGTCTGTCATTTTTAGACAACTCACTCATACTTGCCTGAGCATGACCTTAATCTACCAGTACAATAGGGTCTGTCATTATAATATTATACAACTAATTGTGAGAAAGAAACAGAATGAATGAGAAGCTCAAACTAACCTTAGTATTACCAAGTATAATTATACTAAGTAACTTAGTATAATTCCAAAATGACTTGCCAGCAACACCTAACAACACTTAATTTGGGCCCTAGCTTTGATGAACCTATACCTGTTCCTATGACTAATACAATATCAGGAACTACAAAGCTTCCAATAATTTGAGATATAAGTATTTCTGAAAAAATGACAACTGTTGGTTGTTGACTTTTGCAATCTACCCTATAAAATCTTTAGCCGACTTGCTCTCTGAAAAATATTCAGTTTAGAGCTGTTCTCATATTTCAAAATTTAAGGGATTTAGGTAAAGGCTGGTTTTGTTTTCTCATTCACAAATAATTTATCATATATCCTCTTATACCTGTAGTACCATAAGACACATAACTTAGCTGCTGAGCTATCAAATACCCTACAATACCTGAAGTGAGATTGGTGGTCTCAGAAACACCAAATTATTTACTTTTCTTCACTCCCCCCTTGTCATTTCCCCACATTTAAATTAAATAATTGTTTTCCATGCAAGCACTTTTATTCCACTCTTCTTATCTGCAACTTCAACTATCACAAAGTTATCTATTATCTAGAATGTTAACTATTATCTACTGCACATATGATGTTGACTATCACACTACCAATTCTCCCCACTGCGATTCCTTTTCCCTCTCATAAGATTAATTAAAATTATGTAGCAGGAGAAAAGGAATGACACAGAGTTAGAGCTAAATTCAAATGATTTATTACAGTTGGCAATATTACAGTTGGCAATTGATTTTGCAGTGACAGATTGATGTCTTCAACTTGTACTGATTTTATGCTTTACCCTTCATGTAAATATTTAAGATTGCACCTTGCCATTTGCCTTACCAATGCTCTCCCCTATAACTCATTCTTTTAAAGAGTATGTTCCTTCTATTTCCATGGCGTTGAATAGTGGAAATATCACTTAGTAAATGTTGGTCATTTGATTTGTGACAGAAGCGATGTTAAATAATTTCAGTTAATTAGAGGAAAAATACATATATCTTATGAGAGAGAAAAGGGCTAGGATATCTTCTAATCAAATACATAAGCATTATTTTAGTAATTTAAAATGATAATGATAGATTTTGCTTTGATATATGTTATT
>JAQZBX010042269.1:0-22067 GCA_029593785.1 Cabassous unicinctus | reverse complement strand
TATTTAAGAATCAGATGTTCCCTGGGCTTGCATATCGGTCCTTTGGTCTTCAGCGCAGGAAGCTGCCATTGCTATTGACACGAAGAAGGAAGGAGAGAAGGAAGAGGACAAGCTAGAGGAGAGCTGGACACTTGAATTTTTAACATCCTGCCTGGCCAAATATGTGCAATTTAGGGGGCTGGAGGATGGGGGGGGAGTTGTGTACTGCAGAGTTCATACATTCACATCTACAGTGACAAAAAGGGAGGTGGGCTTTCCCTTACCCTTTAACCCACATTACAGCTGAACTACCATGCATGTGCTAGATGGCCATTGGAAACTCATCCTTTAAAACAGTATTTCTATATTCTTCAGAGCCCCAAAAATTGACTTAAAAACGACCCTGTTAGTAACTGTTGAGATGGTTTCGGGTTTTTCTCAGGGAGAGAGTAAGAGATGGCCAATTGCAGTAAAAAAAGCAACAACATTCATTATTCTATTAAAACTCATCAAAGATTCTAATCAAATTTAACCACTTTCCCATATACATTCTTTTTTTTGGAGGCACGGAGAATTGAAGCCAGGACCTCATACATGGAAAGCAGATGCTCAAACCACTGAGCTACACCTGCTTCCCTCCCATATACATTTTATATTGCCTTAGCACTCTCTGCTGGGTGTAACTATCCTTTTAGTGGTCAACTCAACTACATTACAACTAATTTTGACGTCTAAACAAATTCCTCAGTAGGTGCCTTAAAGATCATTTGATTAAGATGTTAAAAGATAAAATGGAAAAAGTATAATGGAGATGTCCCAGACATTCTTGAGGTCCTTCGTGGTAAAAAATTAAAAAAAAAAAAAAAAAAGACTCACTAGCTTCTTTTCTCCCCATCTGAGAAGATCAGTTCTCAGTTTGGTGTCCTTGAGGAAATTCAACCTGAAGTTCATGAAGTGTCAGTTTGGACAAACTCTGCTCCCAAGGCTTTATAAGTCAAAATGTTGGCAGGCTGACTTGACCAAACTCCTTCCTGTCACTTCATCTCTCCCCCAGGCAGCTGCCGAGGGGTAGAATCCTTGTGAATTCTTTACCCACAAATGGGCTTTTTGTACTATGGGCACACACTCAAGTTCATTGATCCCAAGTCTACCCATATGTGACATGAGGATAACAATGTCTACCTGTGGGTATTATTTGGAGGATTACATGAAATAAGGTATGAGAAAACTCCAAACACTAGAAGATTCTGTGCAATATGTTATAATACATATTGCACAGAATCTATAAATATTTTTGACTATTAATAAGCTCACCTCACTCACTTTTTTCTTTTTCTTTTTTTCAGGAGGTACTCAGGATTGAACCCAGGACCTCATACAAGGGAAGCAGGTGCTCAACTACTGACATACATCCACTCCCCATCAGTCACTTTTATTTATGTCTTTTTTTGTTTTGTTTTCTTCTTTTTTCTTAAGTTCTCTCCTTTTTTTTCTTTTTCTTATTTTTTCACTCACTTTTTATAATCGTTTATCTAAACTAATTCTCCATTGACTATAAGATACATCATTAATATATATAGATACATATGAGTCATTTTATGCATCATTAAGATTATAAGTACAAAGGAAATAAAATACCATCACTTAAACTGTAACCCAATGCTTTCCCAACACTTAGCATTTTTTATGCTTATTGAAAGTTATTTTAGACTTATTTAGACATAGATTTTTATTATCATTGTCTTATGAATATTTTATGCACATTTTAAAACATTTGCATATTTTTAAAAAATTCAGTGGAATCGCCTGGCAAAGTTATTCTTAAAACATTTTCTTCACATTCTTAGTTCTAACTCTTCTAAATTACTTTTAACTTAGAGTTATAGATGTCTGGTGCCTTCCCAACACAACATGGTCCTCTGTGCCATCAAGAGCACTGCGATTCTTAAAGGAAACCTGATTCCAAGGTGTACGCTGAGATGCGACAGCACAGGCACTGACAGCTCTAGGGCAAAGCTTCCTGGCCAGGAGGTAGTAGAGGCAGCCTGACTGCAGGAGGTTAAACAGGTAAGATCTAATGTGTGCTTCCCCATCATTATTGTTCTACCTTTTCTTTAAGACCTACAATTGATTGCTACTACTGCAACTCTAGGGCTCCAAATGTAGAGTTGGTAACATCAATATGAAGTCAGGAGAACCTTTTTTTTGCCTGTGGGAGAAGATATGTAGAAAGCAAAAAGTATATCCTTTTAAAAATCAAGTACTTAGCAGCTGTGGCAGTCACTGCTTTCAGTGAGGAAGATTCAAAGATAAATAAAAGACTTGGTGCCTGCCTTCAAGGAGCTCACACAAAAATAAGAGAGGAAGGGGACTCAATTAACCTCAAAAACATACAAGTGTAAAGAGAAGCTTCAAAGACAAAAGGGTGCAATATTATCTGGCCGTATGAAAGAAAGGAGTTCTGAGACCTGCTGCAACATGGAAGAAACTTGAAAACATTATGCTCATTGAAATAAGCCAGATGCATAAGGGCAAATATTTCATGATGTCACTTAGAAGAGATGTCTAGAAATAGCACATTTGCAGAGACAGGAAGTAGATTAGAGGTTACCAGGTACGGGAAAAGGAGGAGAAGGGGGGCGAGGGCGTGTGTATGAAAAAAAAATTAAAACCCACAAAAATGTGGAAAGAAAAATTTTAAACTATTAGGTAAAATGAGAAGTGATTAAAAAACAACCCAAAAGGAAATGTAGATCTCACTTTCACTTTCAGTTTGGCGCCATGCAGATAGTGATGTCACCCAGGAAGGCTGCGTGCTGGAGGTCCTGCTTGGAAACAGCTGGCAGATCTTCTGTGTTGTCACCAGCAAGCATGCGGGGCACCTAATTTTAAATAACTATGAGCATGAGGGCTATTTGCCCTAATAATTTTAAGGCAGCTGTGTGACATCAGCTTGGGACTAGTAGACTACATTTGAGAAGGAAATGAAAATATTTAGCCGTGGACCTTGGGGGCTCTTGTGTAAAATCCTCCAGAGAAAAATAGCAGAAAACACCAGAGGGCAAATACGACCCTCTCAGCTCTCAAGGCCTCTCGTTTGTTAATTCCAGAGAATTCTTTCATATGGAATCTCCAAAAGGAAATAGACCCTACAGAGACCAGATAATGTAGCATGGGCTAGGAAAAGCCAAGTCTTTGCATTGTTATGGTCTACAATTATTGCATAAGCAAAGAGGCAGAGAAGATATTTTTACATTTACAGTCAGCACCCAAGTTGGCTTATTCTTTTGTTTGTTTGTTCATCCAGTTATTCAACAATGTTGACCATATGCTGGATGGTGTGCTAGGAGCCAGGGATTTAATGGTGAACTAAAATAGGGAGTCCTTGCCTTCCTATAGGTTGCAGTCTAGGGGAAACCCATATACTAACCTCCAAATCACATCGAAAGTAAGTTCAAATATACAGCTGAGGCAAGTGCTATCAAACAGTGATACCTTGGGCTATGAGAGGGCACAACAAGGAGAATTACTACCAACTGAGTTGATATTTTAATTTCCATCTCCTTGATTTCTGAATTATCTTAATTTGTTCCAAACACAAGCATAGACTAGAGGGGCTATTTATTGAGTTCTTTACAATTCCCAGAATTGTGCAAAGAAGCTTTAAGTGGCGTATATTATTTAATGCCTCCATTTTATAGATAAGGAAACTGAGCCTGGGGGGAGAAAGCAACTTGCCCAAGGTCACATAACCTGCAAGTGAACAGAACCTGGATTTGAGCCTTGATTCCAACTGACTTCAAAGCCCATGTTCTTTGCCACCTCTCTAAATGTCTCCACCCAAACTAGCCAATTATCTTTTTGTTAGAAACTTCCCTTTAAGATTACATGAGGAAGGAAGTGAAAGTATGGAAATTTCCTTATTCTAGCTCCATGCTCTAACAGTTCCTAAATACAACAGATAAATTATAACTGTAGGCCCAGGCTCTCTCAGCAGCTCTAGCCTTGTCTACTTGCTTAATTATCTTAACTACTTAAGATAATGATCATCTTTTTTTTTTAAAGATTTTTTTTTTTAATTTTTTAAAATTTTATTTATCCCCCCTTTGCTGCTTGTGCTCGCTGTGTTCATTTGCTTTGCATTTTTCTGTGTCTGCTTGTCTCCCTTTGTTGTGTCATCTTGCTGCGCCGCGCGGGCTGGCTTGCCTTCACCAGGAGGCCCCGGGAATCAAACCCAGGGCCTCCCATATGGTAAACGGGAGCCCAACCAATTGAGCCACAGCCACCTCTTGATAATGATCATCTTAAGTACTAATTTGATGTTCCTGTTTGTCAGTACCTGTGGTTTAATGATCTATCTTTCTTCCACATGGTTGAAATTTGAAGAGTTAAAAAGTGGGTAATATGAATGGAATTGAAGCTTCTTGTAAGAACATATGCTCTCTTTTGGATGTGAAGTCAATGCTGCTTTCTTAGTAATGTCCCCAGCATATCATCAGTTTGTGCTATTCTACTTTCAGGCTTTCTCTTTTCAAGCCTTTAGATAAGCTATCAGAGAGGATTTCTAGGGCCAAAATCTAGATCAATGCTAACTGCTTCATATAAAGCTAGAAAGTATTTGGTCTCCTTGGCTCTATTTTCTAACCATAGTTAGGGTAGACACTTAATGAGTATAAAGATGTTACTCCATATGGGAAGCAAATTTACTATGGCTCTGTTCCTTGTGTCAAAATGTATTCTTAACAAACAATCTTCACAAATATTCAGAGCAACAGTATTCACAATAGACAAAAGGTGGAAACAACCCAAATGTCCATCAATGATGAATGGATAAACACAATGTGGTATATGCATAAAATGGAGTATTATTTGGCCATGAAAAGGAATGATGTTGTGCGCCATGGTACAACACAGATGCATCTTGAAAACATTATGCTGAGTGAAATAAGCCAGACATAAATGGACAAATATTGTATGATTCCACTTTATGAAATATTCACAATAGGCAAATCCATCGAGACAGGAAGTAGATCAGAGGTTGCCAGGATCTGGGGGAGAGGAGGAAATTGGGAGGGAGTGATGAACAGGTATGGGGTTTCCACTTGGAGTGATGAAAAATTCTGAAATTAGATAGTTGCACAACATTGTGAATGCACTTAAAATGGTTAAATGGAACATTTATGTTATGTGTGTCTGTCGTAGATTGAATATGTACCCTGACAAAAGACATGTTCTTAATCTTAATCCATATTCCTGTGGGTATGAAACCATTTGTAAAGAGTGTCTTTGAATATGTCAAGGTGAGTCAGGGTGTGTCTTAACCCATAGGACTGGAGGCCTTATGACAGAGGGGAGAGAAAGAGCAGATACAAGGAGAGAGAAATCACCAAGTGATGGGAGGCAGAGAAGCAAGCCAAGGAACCCCAAGGTTTCTTGCGTCAGAGCACTACAGACTTTAGGGAGAAAGCATGGTCTTGCCGACTGAGCTAAGAACCATTGTATGATATTTGTCATAGCAGCCTGGACAACCAATACAGTATCTTAACACAATAAAAACAAAACAAGACAAACCAAACCAAACCAAACCAAACCATAATCTTCTCCGTAACTCTAGTTTCATCAACCAAGTAGCTCCAGCTGAGGCACTGGATACCTTGAAATCTTCCCAATGGACCAGGCTGAGAGCACATCTCTGTGCAGTTAGCTGCTCTATGAGGGGAAGCATGTTCCCTGGAATAGCAACATCAAATCGGAGCCAGGGCAAAGAGCATCGTGGTCAAAGGGCACCTCAATGGAGAAGGTGAAGCTGAAGTATGTGTACAGGGGGTGGGGGCGGGAGGAGTGTTCAGGGTTCCATTATCCTTTAGTCTTTGCATCATAGTATACAAAAATGCATGGAGGGGGTATAGAGTTTTTCTTTTAGGAGAACGAAAATGTTCTAAAATTGATTATGGTGATGAATACACAACTCTGTGATCACACTAAAAGCCACTGATTGTACACTTTGGATGGAATGTATGGTATATGAATATATCTTAATAAAACTGCTTTAAAAAGTGATAGTATCATGAAAAAAAAGTAAAGACTGCTTAAGATTAAAGGAGTTTAAAAATAAAGAGAACTGAATACATAATGAAATCTTGGGTTGGATAAAAGATTGGGGAAAAACTGTCATAAAAAGACATTACCTTGATGATTGGTGAAATTGAATATATGTTGTGTATTAGACAGAAATATTGCATTGATGTTAAACTTTTTGAATATGATAATTGTGCTTTGGTTATGAGAATGCTCTTGTTAAAAATAATAGACACGGGAGAGGATGTGGCTCAAGCAGTTGAGTGCCCGCCTCCCACATGGGAGGTGCCGGGTTTGGTTCCCAGTGCCTCCTAAAGAAGACAAACAATGAGCAGACAACGAGCAGACTTTGAGCAAAAAAAAAAAACAACAACAACGAGCAGACAACAAGCAAAACAATGAGCAGACAAAAAGCAAAAACAAAAAATGAGCAGATGGTGGATGTGGCTCAAGCAATTGAGCAACCGCCTCCCAGATGGGAGGTCCCGGGTTCAGTTCCCGGTGCCTCGAAAAGAAAAAACAGACAATGAGCAGACAATGAACAAAAAACAATGAGCAGACAATGAGCAAAAACAATGAGCAAAAACAACAACAACAAGCAAACAGGCGAGGGAGCCATCTCGGGGAGGGGGGTGAGGAGGGGGAATAATAGACCCAATCTGTAGGGTTGTTATGAGGATTGCAGGAAGTAATTTATGGAAAACACATCTAACAGTGTTTGTGAAAAAATTAATGATTATGTCACATGGGACTTTTCCAAAATCTCCTCAGAAATTCTATCTAGTGAAAATATTATGGTAATCTGCTCAGTGGATTATCTGACATCCCTAGAACACAGCTAAACTGCTTGCCAGGTGGATGAAGGGACACCACATTAATTTTTGCCATTATTCAATAAACATTTGATAAACCTACCTACCTACCGGGTACACAACACTCTGCTGGATATCAAGCTGTGATATGGTCCCTGTTCCAAATGACCTCAGAGTGGGCTGGGCCCTCCCTGCCATAGGACCACAGAAGGAGGCTCTGAGAGTCTGGACTCCACTCTCCTGCCCTTGTATCCTAGGAGATGTGTCCTGAGCAGTAACGTGGACTTTGTGTTAGAGACTGAGAAAACAAGAAATGCAAACTGAGCTGCCCCTCCAGGGCACACCGGTAGCAAAAAACATCCCTGTCCTCAGAGTGCTGCTCTAACCACCGCATGCCACTTCCTCTTAAGGGTGTGAAACACTTCTCAAAGAAAAGACAGTATTTTGTAGTGTCACCACAGCAAGCGGAAACAGCAATATTTGGTCCATAGTTGAACTAAGAGCTTTGTACCGAACAGTATCTGCAGAATGCTCCATGGGCTGGCCACGTGCTAGGAACAAGAGTTGGGATTAGCGTTCTTCCCATAAAGAGTGCAGCAGATGAAGGGATAGGGTAAATCAGCGGAGGGAAAAGAAAGAGCCAGAACAGGAGTCAGACAATCTAGGGTGGCGTTTAGGTCTGCGTGGAGCACACAGAGATGTCCCCAACCTGCAAATGAGTGGGTGGCAAAAGCTTATTTGTAATAGATGGCTTGGAGCCTTAGAATCCACAGAAACTATAAAATTAGTAAATATTTAGGTTCCTGGAGTAACCCCTTCGATAGCTTATGAATCTATTAATTCAGAATGAGGCCAAAATTTATTTATAAAATTGATCACCTGTGTCATTTAATTTTGGCTGATGGGATTCTCTTCTTGTTCTTCCGGTGACATTTCAGATTTGTTGTGGGTTTTACAATCCATTTGGGGCCTAGTTTCTGAATATAAAAACTGAATTACGCAGATTCTAGGGGAACTTTAGTTTTACTGTATTAACCTAATGTTTAACAACTGCCCTGGAGACCCACCATCCTGCAAGATGGGAACCCACTAGCTCGGGGTTTCTGTTCTCAAAGTGGAGTCCCCGACCAGCACCACTGGAAGTTTATTAGAAATGCAAGTCCTCCTGCCTTACCCCGGAGCTATCCAATTAGAAACACAGGGGGTGGGGCTCAGGTGTCTGAGTTTGAACACGTCCTTCCACGTGGCTGCTGCACTCTCAGGGCTGAGAAGCCCTGTACTGGAGTAGACCCCACCAGGGCAGCCTTATGCCTCTTGTTAACTTCATTTGCTTAGCATCTGGCACAGTGCCTGGCTTTTAGGAGGGTTTAAATCCAAACTCCCAGCAGGGGACATTTGGCAAAGTCTGGTGACACTTGGTTGTCACAGCTGGGGATGGGGATGTTACCGGCATCTAACAGGTAGAAGTCAGAGATGTAGCTAAATATCCTACAAGGCACAGGGCTGTCCCCACCACAGAGAATTACCCAGCCCAAATGGCCAGTAGTGCTGAGGCTGAGAAATCCCATTTTGAATAAATGTGTTAAACGTGGTGATGCCTGGAATATTTCCCTAATCTGTACCTCACTCTTTCCTATTATTTCCTCAAGTTTAGTGAATCCTAGCTCCTCAGTAAGAAGGAATATGGTGACCTGGGAGGATTTGTCTCCCTCTTTCCCATATTCCCTTCTGTGACAGTTTGAAGGTCTTTTTTGAATCCCTAAAGATTATGTTCTTAAACTAATCTATTCCTGTGGGTGTGGTACCCTTGGATTGCATTATGTTCACTTTAGATCATTTGATTAGACTGTTTTTGATTGGACTACCTCAGTGAGGTGTGACATGGGTTGGGTTTCTGCCCTCTTCTTGGGCCTTATATAAACAGAGATACACACAGAGAGAGACAGAGAGAGAAAGGAGGCTGCCATATTGATCCTTCCATGTGTGAGAGAGAGGACTGCAGGAAAACAGAGAAGCCCTGAGAGGTAGAGAGAGGTCCCAGAGTCTGGAACCAGCAGAGCACAGAGGTACCGCAAGAGGCACCCGAGGGCCTGGGCCCACGGAGGGGCTCAAGGCAGAGGAAACAGCCCAGTCAGGTGCCTGATTGCCACATGGTAGGACACCAGGATCAACAGCAGCTGACTGTGGTGACAAAGCATCTCTGATGGTACTTTGATTTGGACATCGCACAGCCTCAGAACTGTAAGATTTTACCCCAGAAAAATCCCCTTTATAAAAGCCAACACGTTTCTGGTACTTTGCGTCGGCAGTTCTTGTGGCAAACCAACTCACTTTCTCATTTGGGAGCTTTGAGTAGCACAGTAATTGACGTAAAATATGCTCACAGTGAGTGTCTTTTGAGTCAACAAATGGATGAGTCCATGTGGAATGAATAAATCAATGAATCCATCAGCAGATGTGTTCCTTTCTTTTTTTTTTTGAAAGCCGAAAGGGCCCTTAGTGATCAAGTGGGCTCCCCTCTCTTCTATAACAGATGAGGAATCTGGAGCTCAGAGAAATTAAGGCAGGTGAATGCAGCTAGCCCTCGAATTAGCGGGAAAGGTGGTCCTGGGGCCAGGGCATCTGCTACTATGCCTTTATTTTATTGTCCTGGCTATCATTTGGTGAGGAGTATGATTTGGAAAATTATTGGATTTCCTCCTGCACAGGCTATCGGTACTGCCTACACTGAGAGACAGTTTAAACACCCGGATGGCAGTCCCTTAGCCCACTCAGACATACTGTTTGTGACTTGTACTAATTTTGCTGAGTCTGAACAGAACACTGGCCTTGAACATGGTAGCCAGGTACTTCACGAGTGAACCTAGCTAATTACAACTTGTTCGCATTCTGAGAGGGTTTTTCTAGAGTCATCATTCACGTGTAATGTGAAAAGATTAAAAATTTTGCTTCTTTGAGGAAAATAATGATAAAAAAAAAAAAAGGAAGAACTTGGCCCTGGGATATATCGCTTGCAAATGCCCAGCTGCTAGTCTACTCCATGACTTTTTAGTGAGCCATTAAGAATATTATTTTGTGAGCAGAGGTATTACTTAAAATGTACTTCAGCCTGTTCTTATAAAAAACAATCTCTTAAGAGGACACCACAACATTTAATAATTGCAATTTTAATTGTTCTCCAGAATAGAAGGCAAGCAGAGTGAATACCTTCATTTTAACAAGGTGTTTATTTGCAAATTAGTGGCAAATAACTAATGTGCATGGAGTACTTTACAGTTTACAAATAGCTTTTCAAAGATGAGAGTAATAAAGAGGTTGCTAGTCCTTAAATATATTAAAATAAAGATATAATAATGGAAATAGTGCAGTACTGGCGGCAGAAGAGACAAAAAGCTCGCCAGAACAAAACAATCTCCTAAAACAGATCCAAATACATAGGGAATGAAGATGGTATTTAAAGTCAGTGGGGAAAGTAAGGGCTGTTTAGTAAATGGGACTGTGCCAATTGGCTCGAACATACTTTACAGCTAATATCAAAATAAATTCAGATTGATTGAAGATATTAATGTAGAAAGAAAACCACTAAATCACTAAAAGTAGTAGATGATATAGATTAATGATGATCTCTTTTTGGAATTGGGAAGAGTTTTTCAAATATGATGCCACAGACAAACTCCATAAAGGAAAATATATATAGATTGTTTTACATAAAACGTATGTGTGCTAAACAATTTAACAAAAGTAGAAGTAAAATGACAAAACTGGAGACTTAATTGTAAAATATTTGGTAAAATCTCTAACAAATATGTGAATGGCTCTTAAAAAAAAAAAGAGGAGCAAAATATCTTAATAAAAATTTAGGCTTAGCTCCAATGCAGGCAATTTACAAAATAAATCATGAAAAAAAGTTCAACTTCGCTAGAAAGAAAAGAAATTTAAATTAGCCAGGTCCATGGTCCCTCCTCTGCAAGCTCAAAATCCAAATAGCTCTGAAAATAGAAAAACTTTATTCTATGATGCATATTAATTTTGTGGCAGAATCAGACCATAAACTGATGTGAGACTATTTATGATCTATTTATCACACTGAACTTAACTATTAATACACCCTCCAAATAAACGGCTATATATTTTGTAATATACAGTGTATCACTTTATTATCTTTATAAAATATGAATTCTGAAACAGACCTGGGCATAATACTTTGGATATGGAACTTGTAAAATCTTTATGGAAGGTCATATGTTACAACTTTCAAATTAATAAAAGGCAAGTGTATGAAGATGTACATACAAGAATGCCCATTGCAGCACTGTTTACAAATAGTAAAAGTGGAAACAGCTTTAATGTCTAAAAATAAGATATTGTTTAAATATTTTATGGTCTATCACTACAACAGAGTAGTTTACAACCAGTTTACTGAAATAAAGATATCTGCAGAATATAGTCAAGGTGAAAAGAGAGGTCATAACCTTAGTATGATAATATGAGCGCATTAAAAAATATATCAATTTACAGGCATACATTTTAGTGGGAAGAAGTTTGGAAGGATATACAGCAAAATGTCATCTCTGGGTGAATTGGAAATTGGGTGATATGGGAGAGGTTTGCAATTCTAATTTTTAAAAGGATCCTGTGGATTTAACAGAATAAAGAAAATTTCTCTTCATAGATAGATTCATTTTCCACTCCTAATAATTTTGTGAAGTAGGTTGGATGAGTAGAGAAGAGAGAAATAGAGGCCTGGAGAGGT
Source organism: Cabassous unicinctus (assembly GCA_029593785.1). Taxonomy (NCBI): domain Eukaryota; kingdom Metazoa; phylum Chordata; class Mammalia; order Cingulata; family Chlamyphoridae; genus Cabassous; species Cabassous unicinctus. The sequence goes on along the minus strand of JAQZBX010042269.1, from coordinate 10,445 downwards.
TTAGGCACTTTCTTCAAGGCTACAGATCTTGTAAGTGATGCAGCCCAATCTTCTGATTCCAAATCCAGTCCTTTCCCTGGTCCCAGGGTGTCACGTGGGTTCCTGGTTCCAGAATGCCACCCATTCAGAGACCCACCTTTGACAGCAGTTGATAGTTTAACCAGCCACCCCTGCTCTTTTTTTTTTTTTTAAGGTTTATTTATTTATTCCCCCCCTCTGTTTTTGTGCTTGCTGTCTGTTATCTGTGTGTTCTTCTGTGTCTGCTTGTTTTCTCTTTAGGCGGCACCGGGAACCGATCCTGGGACCCTCCGGAGTGGAGACAGGTTGCTCAATCTCTTGCGCCACCACAGCTCCCGGATCTGCTGTGTCTCTCATTGTCTCTCTTCTGTGTCTCTTTTTGTTGCATCATCTTGCTGCGCCAGCTCTCTGCATGGGCCAGCACTCTGTGCAGGTCAGCTCTCTGCTTGGGCCAGCTTGCCATGTGGACCAGCTCGCTTTTCACCAGGAGGCCCCAGGAATCAAACCCTAGATCTCCCAAATGGTAGATGGGTGCCCAATCACTTGAGCCACATCCGCTTCCTTCATCCCTGCTCTTAATATCAGTTTATTGGGAGTTTAGTAGGTAGAAAGTACTGTGGGAGTACACAGATATCTAAGTCATAGCTCCTGATTCCAAGAATCCTTCAATCTTGTGATCTTCATAATAGAGTTTCTGAATTTAGAAAACAGTAATGGTCTGTAGTTTCATTATTTTCATTAATAAACAGTTTCTTTGGATCAGAGAACATATATATATATATATTTTCCCCCTATAGTAATATTACCCATGCTGTTAAATCCTCATATGCACATTAAAAAAAAAAACCAAAACTAAATGGTACTATAAACCCAGCTACAATGGATTGCAATAGTTTTCTTAGGAAATGCCTCCAAACCTCTCACCACAGTAGATTCAAGGTTCTCTTCCTCCTTCCTACTGAGTAGGGGGTCAGGTCTTCCCCCAGCTCTAGTTCACTTGCCTTTCCCACTGTGAGCTTCCCATAGTGTAAGGGCAGAAGAAAAGGCATTGGCCAGGCCTCTGGGGAAGGTGGTGGGAGTGGGGGAGACCAGTGCCTACGCATGAAAATTCACCCTGGAGTGACGTCCGTCTCCTTGCTTCCCTCCTCTTTTTGGAAAATGGAGACTCCAGTAAGGGTGGGTGACTCAAGGACCCAGGGCAGTGAGAGAGTCCTCAGTGGTGTCAGGAAGGGTGACCCAGGAAGTGAGACGTCCACAGGAAGCGGAGGAAAGGAATGTGTGTGTCTGGTGATCTCCCACCAAAGGGCATCTGAAAGTCAGGGCAGCCTATGACACCAACCTCTCCACCTGCTCTGGGATTGACAGCTGTCCTAGATACCCATAATCTTCCATTTCCTGGCAAATGGACATGGCCAGTGGGCTGTGAGCCCAACTCCTGAGTGCCTCTTCTGGGCAGGCCCACCCCCCTCCCACTGGTTGGGATTTGGAAGAGGTGGCATTGAATCACCTTGGTGATACCTGGGCTATCTGAGCCCCCTCAGGTGAGAGAGGTGTAAACTACCCCGTTGAGGTCACTGTTTCCTTGGGGCCCTGTGACAGCGACCAAACAAATAACCCAACCCATACCACACCTCATGAGACTTGAGTAAGAATCAAGTAAGCATATAACTGAGTTTTCTGAAGGGTAAAGAATTATCCTAATAGCAAATTTTATTAGTATACTCTAAATACTTCTCCTCTTTCTCCTTTTTTTCCTCCTCCGCTTCCTCCTCCTCCTTCTCTTTCTTAACACTGGCCAACCCATCCTCTGTGTGCTCACAGGAACAAAAGAGGATGTGATAGTGGTAACCAAATGAGGCACTGGGCTTCAATGACCTGTTCCAGCCACAAATTGCTTCCCTGAGGTTTAAAAACACGAAACGCAAATTTGTTTTCCTTGGTAAGAACTCTGGGAGAGCAACAGAAGGGAGCATGGCATGAGTTTAGTGTATCTGTTGTGTTTTAGGTGCCTAGGAGGAAACCCTGTAGAAAAGAAAAAAGCTCAACGCTAGAGGCACAACCTTTTTCACCTTAAAACAAAAACACTTACAATACCTTGGAAATACCCCTTCTAATCCTCAGTCTCCCAACCTTCAGGCGAAGGGGATCAGAAAGGAGTGCACTCTGGTCCGGCTGAGACAGGTATCAGAGGTGCACTGGGGATGGGAGGTGGATGGGTGGGAGTTGAGGAATTCAGGGCCTGGGGAAGCAGCTTGGATTTGAACACTTGTCTTGGCTTTTCACCACAGGTATTATTTGAAGGGAAGGTGGAAATTGTCTTTCTTTCCTTTGCTTTTAAAAATAAAATTTCATCTTGTTCCAAAAAGAATTTAAAGCCATAAAGTATTTTGCTAATCCATACCTCAGTTTACCTTTTAAGGTAATAAGTCAAGAATGAGGAATAACCAAATCTTACATTTATTCAAAGTGCTTTCGCACCCACTTTTCCCATTTCAGTGCCACAGCCTTGTGACATGTCCAAGTTGATATTCTTATTCCTAGTTTGCAGATGGGGAAATACACTCAGGTGAAGAATTTGTCTAAGGCTGCCGCTATATCGTCACAGATGCTACACTGAGGACGCTCTGCTGTAAACACGCTGGTCCTTTCTCAAGGTCTGTGTGAAAGCCCTACAGTTCCTTGATCCCCTCTGAGCTAAGTGCTGTCCTGTAGGTAATTATTTTTAATTGCATCTGACTGAGTTATGCAGGGATACTTGTCAAGAAACCTTTGAGTTCCCACTGAGTTCTCTGTTGCTGGTATTTACTCCAGAGTCATGATGATTAAAAGGTATTATTCATCTAATGCTTCTTCAGGCCCTCAAAAGACACTGTCCCCTCATTTGCTCCCAATTATAAAGCCATGCTTCTCCTCTTTCAGTATTTGCAAAATCGGGTCAAGAGGAAAACACTGCTTTCCCTGGTTCCTCTTCCACTGTCGTGTCCTTCCCCACACTTCCTCCTTGGAGGTCTCTGCAATGCAGTGCCTCCTCCCCGGTGATGGTATGGGAATAGAAGACACATGACATCAACAGAACATCTGGCCTTTGGGCAGAGTAGGAAGGGGAAAGAGGAAGGGAGGATATATTTCCCTATATTCGTCCATCGTCAGGAGGAAAGTGGGCAGTGATGATAGCCCCATAGTTTCTGGCAGCTTCCCCAAAGATTTGCCTTGAGTTTCTGCCGAAACCCTCTTCACCTTGCCTTGCTGCTGCGGCGGCCCCGAAGCAGGAATACTGCTCCAGAGCGGAAGCCTATGGCGCTGTGTTCTCGTAGTTCAACCTGGTTTGTGGCAGCACCGTCAGCGGGAAAGGGGCATGCAAGCTTGGCCCTATCTTTCTGCAACCAAGCCCAGTTACATCCTTGCTGGACCTCTGATAAGCTAAGGAAGCCAGACTGGCGGCAAGGTGGAGGGAGAAGACAGGCTAAGTAGGAGTGACCTCTTGACCAAGAGAGGCAAGATGTTTTAGAGAAGCTGTTCCATTGGGAAATGTTAGGCCAACATCTGGTTTTCAAAATCCACAGTGGGCCTGACTGGGATTGAATAGTTCTTTAAAACCAAGGCACCTCCCTACTGGTCAGGGCTGGAACAAGGGAGAATGTCCTTGGTTAGCTGCAATGTCATGGGCAGACATGGTGGCGAGGCGAATCTTAGCTTCCTCTTCCCACCGAAATCATGGGCTCAGTGGAAAATCTGAATTGGAATAAGATTAACTTCCGGGAAGCGGGTGTGGCTCAATGGATAGAGCTCCCGTTTACCATATGGGAGGCCCCGGGTTCGCTTCCCGGGGCCTCCTTGTGAGGGCAGGCCGGCCCGCGCGGCGCCGTGGGCTGATGCAGCGGGACCTCACAGCAAGGGGGAGATAAGCAGACACGGAAGAAACACACAGCGAATGGACACAGTGAAAAATACAAGCAGCAAGAAAGGGATAAATAAGTAAATAAATAAATAAATAAATAAATCTTTAAAAAAAAAGACTAAACTTAACTATTTCCAAATGAACAATAAAGGAAATGCTTTTAACTTGCTTTTAATAATTGAAAGTGGGAAGCTACGGTTCTTTAGCACAAGAGAAGAAACATTAGTGAATTTAATAATTAGAAAGTTTCCTTTCTGTTGATCCTAATATTTTGTTTCAGTATAATTTCAGGACTCAATCAGTGAATGATGGTATATTTTGATTTTTCTACACCTGTATGTACATCTATTAGCCCTTTGGATAATCTTACAGTGCAACATTCTGAATCACAAATTGCATCAAAGTTCTTTCTTGATAATGTTGCAAATACCAGGGCATCTTTTTAAAATATTTTTTTCCCAATCAGGAGGTGTCACCTTTTTAAAAAAATTATTATTAGAGAAGTTGTGAGTTAACAAAATAATCATGCATACTATACAGGATTCCCATACATCATCTCACCGCCAACACCTTGCTTTGTTGTGGAACATTTGTTACAAGTGATGAAAGAACATTGTCAAAATATTACTGCTAACTATAGTCCCTATCTTACATTTAGTGTATTTTTCCCACAAACCACCCTATTATTATTATTGTTGTTGTTGTTTTTAATTCAGAGGCTCTTTTCTGTACTGGTGCTTATACTGTTGATCCTGGTTCTCTCCCCAAGGTTACTCTGAATAAGTGTAATCTCTCTTCCACAGGAGATCCTTTGAGCTAAGCAAGGGAAGCTGACATGTTCTTCAGCCTTTTCTTCCTGGTAGTAAACTTCTCCAGGTCCTTTATTTATCTTTTCTTTGTCAGAGTTTCTAGACCCTTGGTATTGATCAACTTTGCATGGACTTGATAAAGTTTGTCTATACACTTTGAAACCATGTCTGGAATAAACCATACTCTCCAGATATTGTCTGAGCCACAGAAGATAGTTCTGTGAGCTATTGCAGAATACTGGAAGTACATCAATGTAGGCTGCCTTTTGGGAAACCTGCATTCTGCTGTTGTCTCATATAGAAATAGTAGTGAACGAAAACTCCTGAATTCTTTCCATCGTAATTGTCCTAACCTCATTTCTTGCCTACCCTGCCTTGGCCAGTTTAGTTGTTGAATCTAAATGAGGGCTTTTACAGTTCCTGAAGTTAGATCTCAATTGGGTTTTGGCTCATCTTTCAGTCTAAGCGGATCATTTTGGCTCTGTGTTCTTTTGGCCCTTCCAGTTTTGTGTTGCCAGCTGTAAATTTGTCCTGACTTCTAAGTCTTCATTCAGGACATTTATTTCTAAAAATGCTGACTAGGGCAGAACCAAGTTCAGAATTCTGTGACTTGCCATTAAAGACCCCTCTTTCCTGGATTAGAAATTGATTCATAGTCCCTGGGGTACTGCCTAGGCATTTTTCATGTTTTCAACAACAGTGTTTTGAGTCACTATTAAATATGTATCTGAAATCAAAATGCTCTCTTACTAGCCTGGTAATCCACTAGTCTGATAGCTCTACAAAAATGAAAATTGGATAATTTGGCATCATCTAATTTGGTAAGTTGTTAGCAAGCTTATGCTGACTCTTATTGATTATTACTAAATGGAAATTCTTCCTCTATAATATAAGCCTATTCCTCTCTTTTAAGAGAAGCTTAGAAAATTGCTAGTTTTGTTAGCATTCTCTTCAATTATCCTTCATATATTGATGCTACATTTTATTATCACCTCCAAGTCTTCTCTTTTCCATATGAAATACTCTTTACTCTTTTCTCCAAAAAACATTCATATTCAAACTTTAAATGGTTGTTTTCTATCTACTCTTTGGTTTGCATCTGATTTCTATATGAAATGCTGAGCCCAAAGGCATTTCTGCACTATTGAGTTTAAGGTCAAGGAAAGTAACTACATCTTTTTTCAAAAAATTTCAAACTGTTCTTTAATTCTCTGTTAGAGGCAGGAGTCCAGCATGCATGGATGGACTATGGTTTTACTGTGTGGTCAGTTCTTGTGCTTTCACAAAGAATGACAAGGCCAATACAAAGTGTGATGAAGAACTGGGTAAACTTAGGGCAATCACTTAACCTCTGTGGTTCTCAGATTCTTTGCTTATAAAATGAGGGAGTAGAGTTTAAACTCTTCCATCTATTTTAGCCCCAACACCCTATGGTGCATAATGACTTCCCGGGCTTCTTATTTGTGTTCACATCATGCAAAAGCAAATGCATTTAGACGCAGAAACCTGCCACCTTGGAGAAATATCCTTGCATTCTGATATAAACGAGCTATTTGATAATAAAATTCATACAATAAATATTCATTGAGCATAGATTATATGCAAGGGCTGGTGGGAGACATAAAATTTCACCCTTGAAATACTTACACTTTAGTGGAAGCAATAAAACATGAACACAATGACACTGATAGAAACCATGGAAATATGAATAAACTATAATATAGCACCTATAATTTTAGAGTTAACAGCATCTCATTCTAAGACAAGAGCAGAACTGGTGCTAATTCAGCAGCTAGATTGTCAGGTTCACGTTCCCACTTGTTTTTCGATGTTAGACTGGAGCAGAGAGGCACGTACTAGGAAGTCAGAAGACAGTTTAACCATGAATTTAAGGAAGTCACTTAACTGTTTTGTGCTTCAGATTCCTTATCTAAAAGGAATGGAGGCAATAAAGGCTACTTACATCATACCTTCTTTAGTTATTCCTAGAAATATATAACCCATAAGGTGTAAGGAATTATAAAGTCAAGGTCACATCGTTATAGTTTCTACTAATAAAATAAAAATAAACAAGTAAAATAAAATTAATTCAAATAAAAGAAAAAGATTCATTTTTCTGCTTGGGGTATGGAAGGTCCCCAAGCTAGAGGAAACCCCACTTCCAACTTGTCCTTTCTCTCATGCAGGGTTCCTTCTGCAAGTGCCTAGAAGAGTCCCAGTCCAGGACGTCAGCTGGCTCAGCGGCACCCCTGGGGGACAGTGCAGCTCTCTGAATGGGCACGGTCCTTTCATATCCTGATCCTTGGCCGAGCGGTTCCTGTATTTCTGTGAGCTCAGTAATTGGTGAGCGCGCATCCTGCTGTGTTGACTTTTAAAAAGAGAAGAAGGAAAAGTCACACAGGTGGAGCTCAGCCATTTGAACATACCCAAGCCTGTCAGCAGCACATGCTTCCTGCCGTTTTTCCGCTCAGCCTCATCTGGGTTCTTTCTGTCTCTAATCGGAGGAGGAAAATGACACAGGGAAGGGTGAAAGAAGAACAGGCGAAAGAGGAAAATGTAAGAAATAGGTCTGCCATGACTAAATCCACCGAGGTCATGCTCAGAGTAAGAGCTCATACATCATTTTAAAGCCAACAGCAATTTCTGTCACCCTTATCTATTAGAGAGAAACTAACCGCTCTTTTGTGGTTACATAAGAAAAGTAAACACACACCTCCAGGCACTTAAACACTGTCATTGCTGAGCAAATACACTATCTCCTAAAAGAGTGGATCCCTTGGCAAGGCCACCCCATGCCCCGCGGAGCTGTTCTCAAGAGAAATACGCTGCACAGCGTTGCTCCCACCAGCATGGGGACAGCGGCATGGTGGAATCTGGGAGTTGGCCTTACTCTCTCCTCTGTGTCTTTTCCCAACAGTCATTCTTTATTTTTTTTAACAGTTGAATAAAACATACATTTCTCAATTAAATGTACTGGATACATATAATTTATTTTTTGAATCAAACAATATATTACACAATATATTTGGTTCATAGTAACGCGTTCATACAGTATTTGTCCTTTTGTGTCTGGCTTGCTTTGCTCAACATAATATCCTCCAGGTTCATCCATGTTGTCATATGCTTCACGACATCAATTCTTCTTATAACTGCATAATATCCCATCGTGTGAATAGACCACAGTTTGTTTATCCATTCATCGGTTGATGGAACCTGGGTTGTTTCCAAATTTTGGCAATCGTGACTGGTCAGTCATTCTTAAAGTGCGCCCTTCCTTGTTCATGGACAGTGGCTGTCTTACTTTCCCAGGGCTGCCATACCAAATCGCCCCGAACTGGGTGGCTTAAAACAACACATTTATTCTCTTGTAGTTCTGCATGAAACCAAGGTGGCGGCAGAGCCACGCTCCCTCTGAAGGTTTGGGGAAGATTCCTTCTGTCTTCCAGCTTCTGGGAGCCCCACAGGGCCCTTGGCTTGAGGATGCAGCATTATAGTCCCTGCCTCCATCTTCGCATGGCCTTTTCCCCAATGTCGTCCTGTGTGCCCCAAAGCTCTTCTTATGAGAATACCAGCCATAGTGGATTTAGGGCCCACCTACTCCAGTATGACCTCATCTTAACTTGGTTCCATCTGCAAGGACCTTCTTTCCAAATAAGGTCACACTCACAGGTACCAGGAGTCAAGACTTAAGCATATACTTTTGGGGAACACAATTCAATCTCTAATGACCATGTTTTACTTACAGTCTGTGTAGACAGCTGTCAGGTCTGGAAATCTTGGAGGGTGCCAGTCCTCCCAATTAGGGGAAGGAGAGGAGTCTCCTCTCACCCCATAATGCTAAGAGGGCCATGCATTTTTCAGATGCTTTGCATGCAGCTTCATAGTAGGTGGCCACTTTTCCCTCAGTTAAATAAAATCAATGATATTTACCGTTCTACAGTAAAACTTAAAAATTCTTTAATTCAGTCCATCCCTCATCCCTGACTACTTTGCAATATGATTTAAATTTCACAAGGAGGTGATAGGTTGAAATATACCTTTGGAAAAGATATTGTGGTGAAGGTTTTGCTCAGCACTCTAACAAAGACTATTTTAAGTCTTAAGTGGATGTGTCCAAGGGCATAAGTTGCAAATATTTACAATGGAAATATGAATAAGAAATATTATTGGTAGTTACTATTTACTGGGTGCTAGAGGTTTTATACCCACCTAAAAAAGTGCCCTTCGTAGCTCTGCCAGGTAGAAATTGTTAGCTGCATTTTACAGAGGAAGAAACTGGCCTAGGGGGGTAATTTGCAGTAAAAAGGAAAGGAGCCAGGAGGCCCTTTCCTCTACCCTGGGTTGCCCATTTCTATTGTTCAAGGCAGGTGCATTTCAGACTATTCCAGAGGACCTAATTTTAACTATTAAAATTAATTTACATATCCAAAGATTAATACAATGGAATTAAAACAAACCCATGGTCCAGAAATTTCACTAATTCACACTTATCTTTCTTATAGTTTGAAATACAAAGAGGTCACAATATCTTTATATTTTGGGAGAAAGGCAAGACTGCTAAATTATCAATGTCACGGCAATTTCTATTTTATCTTATGTGCAGGACTGATCTAAAAACCTGAGCACTTATGCACCTTACCGCCTCTGTCCAAAAGTTGCCTAATTGCTAAATTGCTTTGTCCTCCAGGATGGCTTTATGTGACCCTTATGGATAAGATCTTGGGAAAAAGGAAAGCTTCTATAAATTATACATATATATAAGATGATAACATGTAATATAAATTTGGTTGGATATTATGTTTCTCCTTTTCTTTTCTATTTTAAAAAGACACCCAACTCCATAAGACCCAAAATTTATTTTGTCCCCTAGGTTAATATAGCATAAAGTAAGCATTCTTTTATTTTCCAATCAATTATGGGGTTGACTTCCTATGATATGAAGTGTATGTTTCTAAAACATTCTGAGACCCATTCCTTAAAGAGAAAGACACATTTATTTCAAGCAAATTGGGAAAGCTATATTATTTTATGTGCCTTATAAAAAACTAACATGCAACCCATTACCAGTCTAATTTTTCCTAAGAGACATTAAAAGAGTCAGTATTTCTATATATTAAACTTAACTTGCTACTTTCTCAGTATAAATAGGCAAAGTTCATTTAATAATATGTGGGATTTCAAAAAACATTTGTTTTTCTCACTGAGAACACTGCTACAATGAATCAGGAGTTAAGAAATCTGTATTAAAGAAAGAAGAAATTCTCATAGCAAACATTTTGTATATTAAGTTACCATCTTTTGGGTAACTCTAGAAAGAAGTTTGGGCAAAATAACATTTTAAGACTCAAAAGAGAATGTGAAGTAAATTTTATTACAGAAATTTTACCAATGGAGAAAATCAGTGTGAAAGAAGTTAAACTGTTGATCTCAGAGCCACAGTTCTGAGTCTAATCCATGCCACTTAACATCCATCCTGGAAAGTTCATGATGGCTTTGTGTTTCCCACCAAATCAACATCTCAAAGTTCTTCATCATTCAGATTTGCCTCTTTATTTTGTTTTGTTTTGTTTTGTTTTTTTATTGTGGGTAAAAATCAAATTTTTCACAATACATACCAATATTTGTAAAATGATATATAAATACATATGCATATATGTGCATTTGTTTACATAAATGTTATTTGTTATATATATATATATATATATATATATATATATATA
>JAQZBX010042268.1:0-22055 GCA_029593785.1 Cabassous unicinctus | reverse complement strand
GGTTGTGAAGCTCCAAAATCAAGTTGAAAGTCTTACAACATCATGGAAATTCAGACACACAATTATAGGTGCAAATGACTAAAATGAAAAAGAAATAATTTTTATTTGAATTATTGGCATAATAAAGGTATATGTTCAAGGTAAGTAACCTTGACAACCAGGCCCCCATCCGTCAGCCCAGACCTTCCCGTGGGGGGCTCAGGGGACAGGGGCTGCTGTGCTCACAACCCACCCCCCTATCAGCACGTGGAGTGAGTTGGCCCCTGCTCAGAGAGCTCCTTTAGATCACTAAGCATTTTCTAAAATGTCCTTCTGTAGCAGTTTGATATTATTGATGAATTCCAAAAGAAATATTGGATTATGTTTGTAAACTGGCCTTTTCCTCTGGGCATATTAGAGTGTATTGGATTCAGAGGTTTTACTTTTACTTGATTAAATAATGATTAAGGCTTTGATTGGGCCATGTTAGTGGGACGTTGCAACCCTGTCCCCTTTGTGGATGGGGACTCACAGAGAAGCTGCACGGCAGAGAAGGGAGGCTGAAGTTTTTGAGCTGGAGCCCTGGGAAGTAAACACACAGAGGAGCTTGTTTGTGAGGAAGAGAGAAGGCCTCAGGATAGAGACGAGCCGTTTGCCAGAGAATCTACAGCTGGCCTTGTGGAGAGACCAAGCAGCTGAGCCTGGAGAGAATCAAGCCCTGGGGAGAGAGACAAAGCCTAGAGAGCCTGACCATGGAGCCTTAAGAGGAAGAGGAAGGCTGAGCGTCGGCAGCCATCTTGCTCCAACACGTGGCAACAGACTTTAGTGAGGGAAGTGCCTTACTCTTTATGGCCTGGTAACTGGAAGCTTCTACCCCAAATACATACCCTTTATAAAAGCCAACAGATTTCTGGTATTTTGCATCAGCAACCCTTTGGCTGACTAACATACTTTCCATGTGATCTGCCACAGCCAGACTTAAATTCTCACTGATTTGGATGACCCCTATAATTTCATAAGAAGTGCCATAGTTTCTCTTTCTTGAGTAGGAAGTTAATATTTTTCTCTTTTGACTATGAAGAACCAAGGACTTTGTGAAGTCTGTACCTAGGATTGTCAAATAGGAGTTAAAATGCTTTCTAGAAATTCTGACAAAGTTAACTTTTGGTATATGGAGACTAATACCTGTTTTTTTCTCTTTCAAAAAAAGGCAAAACTTCATGCGTCCCATTGTCTTTCAAGTTTTCGGTAAGCATCAAGGCAACTCTGTCACAGCTGTGGATAGAAGACATCCTCTTCTCTTTGTCACCCCCACTCCACCCACAGCTTAACACGCAACACAGTTAGCATGAAACTAAACAGAGAGGAAGCAGGATACAGAGCTCTGAGGCCCACATGAAATAAAGAATGGAAAAGTGCTTGTGAACTGTTAAACATTACAAGTTTTGGAACTGGTGCCTTTTTCTTTCATTTTTTTTCTACCAACATACATGATCTTGAGTCTCATATATGCGTGTATATATACTGCTATCCAGCTTTGCTTGGCACTGCAGGAGGTGTGGAGTGAAGGAAAAGCATTTTAGCTTTTCTGCCAAGTCACGACACCTCTAAACCTATGTGGCAGCTTGGAGCCACGCACCCCTGAAAAACACGATCTCAGACTTAACCCATTCCTGTGGGTGTGAACCCATTTAAATAGGACCTTTGCGTGAGGTTACGTCAGGTAAGGCGCAGCTCAGGACGGGTCTTAATCCTATCATTGAAGGCCTTATAGGGAAGCTCACATGGAGAGAAAAAGGCAGGGCAGGAAGAGGGAGCAGGCAGAAGCTGAAAGCCAGCGGGACCCAGAAGAGACTGGAGAGGCCAGGAGGGGCCGCCATGCGCATCGCCATGTAACGGAAGAGCCCAGGACCAAGGCTCGCTGGCAGCCAGCCCCAGAACGCCACGGTCTGCTAGAAGAACGCATCAACTTGATGACACCTCAATTTTGGACTTATAGCCAAATAACCATGAGCCATTAGGTTGCCATTGTTTCAGCCAGCCCACTGCACGGCATTTGCTTGAGCAGCTGGAAACTAACACAGCCTCTTTGAGGGGGACCTGAGGCAGGGAAGGGAGGACACCGAGAAAGAGCAGCTTTATCCATTCATTTGTTCCTTTGCTCTTCAATTTCTTATTGAGCATCTACTCTACACCAGGCACAGGGAAAATTGCTGGGCTATGGAGTCTAATGGGAGCCAGAGACAAACTTCAAGAAGCTCACCGTCTAGTAGGGGACAGGGAAAGGTTAATAAGGCAAATAGGGTGAGAGTAACAGTGTGGGATAAGGAGTCTGACTCCATGTTTCGGGTTTTGATGCTGACGGCTTTAGAGCCTCATCCCTCCCTCTTACCTTCTGCCCTGGCAGCTCCCCCGTTGGCACTTGCAGAGAGGTCAACCCACACATGGGAACCCTCAGCCCAGAGCCAACCCTCAATCCCCATAAAAACCCCAAGCCAGTCTCCTCTCCCTCCGTTCCCAAGCCATTTTTGGACCTGCTCGGGAGCCACTCTGCTCTCCCCAGAAGCCTCATCACGTGAGTAATAAGCCTTTCCATACCTTTCACACCCTCCATGTCTGTCTTGACATCTGAACCAACTTTGGGGTGAGAGTCCATCCTTTTTCTGCAATGTCCATAACCCAACGGAAGTGTGTTTGAGGTACAGAAATCGGAAAGAGGAGAGAGTGCTAGCCTCCCTGGAGAGGGAAGGAGATGTCTGATTGCTTCCACAGTGGGTGACATCTGAGCTGAGACTTGAAGCGTTCATTTGATGAGCAAGCTGGCACTGGGGAGGGGGCTGTCAGGGCACTCGCCAGGGCGGGCACAGCGTGTGCGAAGCATGGGATGATGAACAGTGCAGGGTGTGGGCTCAGTCGCCGCTGGGTGCGCAGCGGGGATAAGCTGGGGGACACAGGCTCTGAGAGGACGGCGAGGACCAGGTCGCACAGGGTCTTCTATGCCCTGCCTCAGGCAGCACACCTCCTGCAGTAAACTTTAGAGTTGAGCTAATTCTAAAAGAATAACCACGTGCTAGCTCTTTTAGATACTGCTTTATAGCTCTCTAGGAACAAAAATAGGAAGAATGAGTGGGACCCCAGCAAGACACTCTACGAGCATGAAGGAAGGGCCCTGCAGGGGAGGACAAGGCATCTGCACTTGCCCTCAAAGAAGTTGCTGTTCAAACACAAGCCCAGCACGGAGGAAAAACTCCACTCACCCTCCTTCCAGCTCCCACCTGGTCACCGCACGAGGAGTCAGGGCTGTGCTGGGCACCATTCTTGAGAGCAAACTGCGTTGCCGTGGTTACAGCTTCACGTTTCCACGGCCCAACCAGGCTTTTCAGAACAGCCTTTCCATTTTTGTTTTCAAGACCTGCGTGCCAGTCCAACACCTCAACGACAGTGGATCTCCACATGGCCAGATGTTAAAAGAGAAAATCCCAGCATCAAATGGATAATAAGGCTCCGTTCAGACACACAGCAGTCCATCTTTACCTCTAGGGAAACCATACGGCTAAAAAGTAAAACAGGGAACACTCTGTCCATAAAGCCCAGGCATGACAGCATAAGACAAAAAAGCCAGAGCTACAGAATCTAAATGCTCACCATAGCCACGCTGATATTTACTCAGTTCTGCGATGTTTTTACTGACCTTGGTGAGAATTGTAAATATTAGTGGGAACAGCAACGTCTTACATTTTGAAGCTCTTTCAAGCTCTTTGAAGCTCAAAAATCTTTGGGGGTAGTCAAGGTAGGTTTCATTGAATTTGAGAAAATTATAGCAGGTTTTATGAATGCATTGAATTGACTTTCTTTAATATACTTAGAGTTAGGTATTGTATAATCATTCCAAACCAGAAAGCAAGAAATGCTCATTAAAAGTTAAGACTAGTGGGGTGGGTGTAGCTCAGTGTTTGAGCGCCTGCTTCCCATGTACGAGGTCTTGGGTTCAATCCCTGGGACCTCCAAAAAAAAAAAAAAGTTAAGACTAGGCTTGGCAGCAGTGGCCGCTGCTCTTCTTTGGGAAGAAGGGAGGCCATTGAAATAAGTGGTCACCAGTAGAGCTGAAAGACTTTTAGGGCATAATTCTGTATGCTCGTATCCATGTTTCTCACCTGCCTATTCAGACTTCTCTACCAGGTGTTATCTCCAGATTCTTCCATGGAAATGCCACCCAGGAAACCAGTACCCAGAAGTAGGATCTGACCCAGTGGCAGCTTTGATCCTGAGGATGAAAGCAGCTCTGTTTCTACAAATGCAGTGATAAAGCCCCAATGTGACCCCAAAAATTGTGGAGAATGAAGGAAGGAGAAGCTTCTGCCTCTGGCTCATTGTTACTTCCCGACTCTGGCCAGTGAGCCACTGTGGATGGCCATCAGGAGTCTCAGCTGTTGGAAGGGCATCCCTGGTGGCTCCCGCATGCTGGGTCGGGGGCCTCCAGAGCCCACCAGCTGGGCAGCCCTGCCGGGGAGCAGCCTTGGGGACCCCGTTCCTCAGGCACAGGCCCTCCTGCCGTGTGCCACGGGCGCTCCTTCTTGGCCTCCTCCTCGCTCAGGCAGCCGCCAGCGTGCAGTGTGGACTAGCAGGGGCCGGGGAAGCGCCTGCCCACAGGGGCTTTATTCTGAGGCGTGACAAGCTAGACCGGCCACGTACTCGCTTTTGAGAATTTCAACCAGAGACAGGGAAAGGGACCATTTTGGCATGCGAGCTGGAAGACGGAGCGGATTCGAGGGATCGGGAAACAGTCCCGGGTCATGCACATCCCTCGGCAGCCCCGGGTCGCTGGAGGGGGCGGCAGCAGTGGGCACCCAGTTCTCATGGGACTTGGCCAGTCTTCCCAGGGGCCCTTCTTGTCCTCTTACTTCCCCACAGATGAGACGAAAAGAAACCCTTTATCCTTCCCAAGCGGAGTGGGTCTCTGCCCCTGGTAGCTTGGAAGTCTAAGGCAGGGGCTTCAGAGGCCTCTTAGCAGTCCTCACCCCTGAGAAATGCATGAGCAGGTAGAGGGCTGGGGTGTGGGGCAGGGGGGCCAGGAAAGATGAAAACACAGAGAACCATGCAGGATTAAGCTCAGTCCAGAAGCCCCTGCCTGTCCCAAGCTATTTCAGTAGCACTTCAAAAACACCGTCCAGGTTAGAATGGGGAAGCACGAAGTTACCTGTAAAGGTCAAAAGTTATTGCCCAGAGAGCCCTGCACTGCCTGGCGCGCAGGAGCTGTTACTCTGCAGAAAGAGATTCTGGGCAGAGAGCCAATTCCCTCTTTCTAGGGAGGTTGGGGTCCACCTTACTGGGGAAACGCTCCCAGCTGGAAGACACAGTTTACCAAGAGGGGCCTCTGGAGGCAGGAAATATAAAATCTGCAGGCAGGGGCGGCTGGGCCTGCAGGCAGGCTGTCCTTCCACGGCTCTCCCTCTCAATCCAGCCATACCTCACACGCCCCTAGGATCGGGGATAGAGACCACAGCTGAAATACAAAGAGAAACTAAAGCTCACTCTCAGCGTCTGAGTGGCCAAGGGTTCCCCATTTCCAGCCATAAACGGTAGGATGGGGTATGTGCCAAAACCTCTAAGGAAAGAAATCCACTTGCCCGGGAAATCCCGGGAGACGGCAAACCTGGCAGAGAGGTCTCCTGAGTCATCATCACCATCCTTGTGCGGCTGCAGGTGACACGTCAGGGCAGAGGTGAGCCTGAGATGTTCCTCGAATGGCAGAGAACGTGCAAACGTGCCCTGGGAAAGTTAGAAGGGGATTGCAAGGGCCAGCAGGTGTAGAGGGCTGCAGCAGGGGGGTACAGCTGGGGGAGCGGGCAGGGGGCATGCCAGTGTCAGGGGACACACCTGAGGAGCAGGGGTCCCAGGCTACCTGTGCCTGCGGAGAACTAAGATCAATGGAGGCAGAGAAGCAGGCGACTCTCTCCCTCCCTCCACGGCCTTCAGCTTAGCTTTAACCTCAAGGCTAAAACAAATGCCGTACCAGGGGTTTACTTAAACAACGGGAAAGTACTGACTCATGGTTTTGAGTCTCTGAGTTCAAAGTCCAGGTGTCAGCAAGGCGATGCTTTCTCCCCCAAAGACTGTGGGGTTCTGGGGCTGGCTGCACTGATCCTGGGGTCCTCGGTGTTTCTGTCCCATGGTGATGCACATGTAGGCATCCTCTCCTCTTTCTCCTGGATCCCTTTGATTTCCAGCTTCCAGCTGCTGCCCTGGCTTCCCACTGTCATACATTCACTCTGCCTGCAAAGGACTCCAATATCCAGATTCAAGCCCACCCTGACTCGGTGGGGCCACGCCTTAATGAAGTCACATCTCCAGGAGGTCCTGTTTACAGTGGGCCCAGCCCTCGAGAACGCAGGCCGAGCCCAAGAGCACATCCACACTTGCGAAAGGGGAAGGAGTGGAATAAATTCCACTCCTGGAAGGGATTGTTTTCTGCACCAGATAGACTGGGAATTCTGAGATAAAAATCAAGCTCTGTTATAAAAAAATATTAAGTTTCACGTTTGTACAACAAAGTCTTGGGACTTGAAATTCTCCCAAAGAGTTCACACACAAGTGCTTAGCGTGACCGCTGGCCTATGGCATACAGTAAGTGCTCAGTCCACGCAGGCTGCTGTTGTTTCTCAGCACCGTCCAGGAGGAAGGCTCAGCACGGAGGCCGCCGAGAGGGGTTCAGCTCTAGAACGTCATCTACAGAGTCATACGAGGGAAACGAAGGCCTGGAAGAGGAGGAGGGCTGTGGAAATGAGAGAAGTCTTTGAATATGGATGTTTCAGATGAAAAATCTTAAGAATCTGCATTTGTATGACTACGTGTCTGCGATGAAAAGACTGTCAGTTTCTAAGATCATATGATGAATTCCATTTCAGAAATGTTCGATTTGTTCACTAATCGCGTAAAAGTACCAATTTTTGCATGTTGATCTTGTGACATGCCATTTTACTGAATTGGTTTCTTAGCTCTAGTAGCCTTGCTGCAGATTTTTCAGGATTTTCTACATATAGGATCATGCCATCTGCAAATAGGGAAATGCTGTGTTGGGATGTTTTCATTTCATCCTGTGCCCACTGACCACCACTGAAAGCAAAGATAAAAGCCCAAACCTGAGTGATGACCACGTGATGGAGAGAAGGGACAAAATGGAGAGTCATTCAGGAGAAGCCAGCAGGAATCTCTCACGAATCAAAACCCACCGTGGGGCTGTATTCATTCTGCACTGCTGCACACTTAGCAGGTCCTGGCTCACGGGCCAGGGCTCCTCCGCTCAGTCTCGCAGGCTGCAGGGAAGCTGCTGGCTGTGCTGCACTCTCATCTGGGGCTCGGCTGGGGAAGAATCTGCTTCCAAGGGCTTCTGCTTGGTGGCAGAGTTCATTTCCGAATGGCTACACGGTGAGGTGCCCTCAGTTCCCAGAGGCTGCTGCCACTCGCCGCCGTGTGGCATTTGCTGCTTCCCAGCCACCAGGAAAATATCTGCTGCAGGTTCCGCTCTCTCTGACTCTCTCATGGCCGACCTCTGTATCCTCTTTCATAGGGCTCGCCTGGCAAGGCCAGGCCCACGCACACTCGAGGGTTCTCAGAACTCTGCCTGCCACAGAGGTGAAGGCGGTGGGGAAAAGCAATGCCTCTGGCTTCGGAAGTGCTGATTTGGAAGGGCCTGTGGGTTCTTGGAAGCATGAGCACCCGGGTCTGGAGGAGAGCGATGGAACGCAGGCTGGCTGGAGCGGACGGGTACCCCCTGCTCGAGGCCAACCAGCTGGGGAGACGCTGCCATTGGTGGCTGTGCACGCCTGCCCTCGTCCTGTTTCTTCTCATGCTTCCTGTGTGACAGTCACCTGGCCACGTCGTTCTCTGCTATTTCTCTGCATTCTGGGTTTCCGGAGAATAACTATGCTCCCCAAAGTGGACTTTGTTCCTGGGCAAATTCTCGATTTTCCAGGGTGACGGGTCCTCTGGAGTCTGTGGGTTTAGTTGAGGTTGGCTAAGAAGAACTGACCTGGGACCTGGACACTGAGCTCTGCAACTCATGCTGGAACCTGAAAATCGCAGCTACCGGAAGCACAAAGCCGAAGGCTTCTGACCTAACGCTGTACGAGTGGCTCTGAAATCAAGAGCACCTTTCTTAGGCTTCCATGCTCTAAATCCTCAGCCTCAGGTCACGCAGCTTCTCTTTCTGAAGCTCCCACCCTCTGGCTGCCAGTCGGCATCTCTCTTGTTTTCTCTCATATTGCCCCTGTTCTCCCCAAAGCCAGCAGAAAAGAAGAGGCGCCTACTATTTATCTCCTTAAGCCAGGATCAGATCGGGGACCACCTGCACTGCGCCCTTCACCAAGAAATGGACGTGCAGGGCCGCCTGCTGGACAGTCAGAGGGGTGCACACTTAGGTTCAAAAATCAGCTCCTTTCCTTTAAACTGACACACCTGGGAAAAAGACGTTTCAAGGGAGGGCTCAGAGAGCTTTAAGGGCACCCGTTTCCAGCTGCTCAAATTCCACACGTAGCCGCTCCTAAAACGGATGTGCCTGGGAACACGAGGGCCGTGGAGCTAGCCTGCTGTCTCTGTTCCCACCTGCCTGCTCACAGGCGCCCCTCGCCCCCTCTACAAAATAAGGAGCAAGAAGAGCAGTTACACCCAGGAGACGTCACCAGGTGCCAGGCCTGGCTCTAAGCTGTACATTGGTTAACTCTTCCAAGCATCCTTTCCGCCTCTCAAGGTAGCTATTATTATTATCAGCCCCAAAGCAAAACTCCCCAAGTATTATAATGACACATTGCTTCAGACTGTTAAAGAAAAAAAAAAAAAGGGGGACGATTTGAAATACCACATTAAATTATTGGAGAATGCCTCCTTAATCAAGGATACCTGTTACTTACAAATTGTTTATTTTAAGGCAGAGGAAGTAGAAAATGCCACCTTCTGACAATTAACGTTCTATTTTCAAGGAAAAGGGTCCTATATCAAGGGGAAATCTAATATTTTCCCAACTTTTACTTGGATTTGTAGGAGAAACATTTTTATTAACTTTTATCAAAAGATTGAGTATTGCAAATGCATATTCATCTTTGCTTTTATCTATCACCAGCTTCTTTGCTATTAAATTCTGATAAGCATAACAAGCATGTTATGGATTCTTCTCTAAATTACTTGGCTGTATTTTTCACCGTACCCCTGTGGGGAGCTGCTTCCCCTGACCCTGAGGGTCTCTGCTACCCACCCTTTACTCCACTATACCCTGAAGTCACAGCAGATATATTTTTTGTTTTCCTGGAAATGCTTGTGCTACTCAGAAAGGAAAAACAGACTTATCCTGGTTTCATTTGCATTTCCTGTAAATGAAGGTCCCAAACAAAGGGCCAACTTCCCACCCACCCAGCCCCGGAAAGGTGGTACACCAGTCAGAGTCTGGGTGGAGCTCTCCCTCCTGCCGTCCTTCTCTTTGCCTCGTCACCCCACACAGGGCAGCCCTCTCCCTTGTGCTGCCCATGTGCATACATGGGACCTGGATTTCACGTGTGAGAACAGGTCTGTGGAGTGTTCAGTGATGTGGGCTGCATGGAAAGCTTCATCATATGGCGTTTCTGCTGCTGCAGTGGGCGCATTTGCAGCTGATCTGACTCCAGAAACGCCTTTTCCCTTCAGAGGCACTATGTAAGAAACACTTGGGACCAGAAAGAATGAGATGGCCACTTTGGTGCTAGAGGCCTGAGAGGCAGAACTGGCAGAGGGCGAGCGGTGCTTCCCCTCTGCACTCTCTAGGTGTATCAGGAAGTGAGGGGAGGAAAGTCGTCCAGGGCTGGGGAGGCAGGTTCCCTATGACACCTGGAAGTTCCCCCAGTGAAGATACCACATGAAAGTCTCTCAACAGCTCGGATTCTCCGATCCTCCACATTATAACGATCTTGAAAGGCAGTTAAAAGCTTGCCATGAAATACATTGCACTGATGTATAACTCAGTCACATTAATATGAAATCCCCACATTCCTTCCCATTTCTCCCTTGCTCAAAATCAACGGACACACTATCAGAGGCTAGAAGACAGGGTCCTGGGGCCCTGCAAAGACTGTTGCCTCAGTTATACTATTGTGATTATTGTTGCAGAAAATAACAACTAACAGAAGTACACACACAGGCTTGGGTGAGATATAGGGTCTGAGCAGCAGGGTTAGGATTTTGTTAGGTTAGATTTTCAGAGGACATAGAATATTGATGCCTATGTCCCCTCATCCTCAAGTGTCTGTCATTCTGAGGTCATTCTCTTGAAGTACGAAGGACTTCGGAGACGATTTAACCAGACCCAGGAGAGCCAGTTAGTTTTTATGAACCTCTATTTTAACGGCCGGGCACTCAGACCTGAACACAGGTGTGAGGCCCCGAGAAACCAAAGTACAAGGCTTTTATAGTATTCTGGATAGTCTAATTTGGTTTGGCACAGCAAGCAAGCACACTTAGTACAGAAGCGAATTTTTGCAGTTAGCTGGTTTTAGCTCTTAGCAGGGTGGGGTAACCTGCTTTTCTGGCTTTTTGCAGCTGGGTGCCTTCAGGCAAGGCGCCGACCCATTGTTCTGTGGTTAATATGTACAGCTTAAAATTTTCCATTGAGACCTTGAAGTTATCCATTACACTCTGTGTTTCCTGAACATCCTTGCTTGCATTTCCTTGATCCCTTGTGTGTACCTTACTCCTTTTCTGTCCTGTCTCATTCCAGGATAATCTCATTTATGGACACCTAAACAACTTTTTCTTAAAGGCCCAATAGGTGTGCTTAAAGGGTGTATGTCTAATAAATTTTTATTTAAAAATTCTTTACCAAAATGTGTAATATATTTAGGTGGTTTTGATCAATCATGCACTACTAATAGTAATGAGCATTTAATCCAGAAAAAAAAAGTTTAGCACTTAGTTTTCCGGTGATAGGAAATAACATACTAACTTTAATTTACATATATATTTTGTTGCAGAAAAGCATGAGAGTGATCCATAAAAGACCATTAAGCATAAAACTATTAAATTTGACAAAATTCTGCGAGATGCCAAATGGAAATAGAAATTAAAAGGGAAAAATAAACCAGGTAATATGGGGGTAGGTAATTTTATTTTAAAATATCACTATTTTAATTTCGCACAGTACGTGGAATATTGCATCCTTTACAAGTATTAAACTTATTACTATTAAAAAAGTTGCAGAGCATTCACTCCTAAAAACACGTGGGAGGGGTATAAGTTTTCCAAATTCTTTTGGGAAAACTCCAACAAAAAAGCTAGCAGATTCCGGTGTTAAGTGACTCCATGAGGATTAACAAGATTATGGAGCAGACCCTCAATAGATGATGCGTACCCTCTTATTAATTTCCATGATCTGGGACCTAAATGCTAAAATAACTGTAATGGTGCTGGTGCCGAGTGCTAAGCTTCGTGAAACTGAAATTTGTGCAACCAGCACAAGGGCCCATAAGTTCTCTTCGTTCTCCGGGGGTCTGCCTGACCAGGTGCTCGACCGCTCACGGGCTCGGCGGGAGGTGTCGTGGGGGCCCGGGGGCCTGAGGGTTCACCGGTGGGAGGTACAATCCCGGACTGGCCCGCACGGACACCTCCCACCTGCCCGGCGCCGGCGCGCCCACGCCCCGCCCACCCCGCGCGAGGGGCGCATGCTCCGAGGTCCTCGCCTCGCGCGTCGTGCCTGACGCCGCGCCCTCACCCGACGGAGGCCGGCGATTGGTGGAGGGAGCGACGGCGTGGCAGGGTGACGTCAGCCCCTCCGCCGGGGGCGGGGCTAGCGGGCGTGGCGGGGCCTGGGCTTACGCGAGCTGCACCGGCGCCCGCCTGCGGGTGAGCGCCTTCCGGGGCTGACCTGACCGGCCCGGGCTGGCGGGCGGCGCGGGGAGGGTCCCCGGGGGCGGCGGGGGCCGCTTTGCGCGGGGGCCGGGGCTCGGGGTTCCCCGCCACAGCTGGCGCCTTGGCCCACGGGCCGTCCCAGACGCGTGGGGGTCGCGGTCAGGGGTCGCAGCCGGAGCCTCACCGCTGAGGCCGCGCCCGCGCCCAGCTGGGCCGCTGCGAGGGGCCCTGGGTCAGCCCGGGGCGGGGTCCTCCGGCGGCAGGGGCCTGGGGCGCCCCGGACCCTCTCTCGGCTCGGCCAGGTCACCCCGCCGGCGCCCATCGGCCGCCCCGCTCGGGACCGGGAGAGAGCGGCCCCTGTTCCATCAGGAACGGCCGCGCGCTCCTTCGGGAGTTGGCGTGTGGGCGAGGGAGCCCGGGCTTTAGGTGGGATGCGGGGCGAGGAGGCTAAGCACCTCGGGCACAGCCCGTCCCTCAGGCCTGC
Source organism: Cabassous unicinctus (assembly GCA_029593785.1). Classification (NCBI taxonomy): domain Eukaryota; kingdom Metazoa; phylum Chordata; class Mammalia; order Cingulata; family Chlamyphoridae; genus Cabassous; species Cabassous unicinctus. The sequence goes on along the minus strand of JAQZBX010042268.1, from coordinate 9,727 downwards.
GGAGAGCTCCAGCCGGCCTCTGTCACATGCTGTCCACGAGTCTAATGGCCCGCGTGGCCTCCGGGTCCACAGAGCCCCGCATCAGGGGTCCCCGTCCCCCCAGCATGTGAGGCACCCAAAGAGCCCCCGAGAGGAGGCAGCAATCCCCTTGCCAGCTCTCCTGGTCTAGGGCAGGGGCTTAGCCGGTCGGCCTGGGTTTCCTCTTTTCTAAATGGGATGAGCTCATCCACCTGTGCTGATGTCCTCCTCTAACCCCCACAGCCATGGACAGAAGGGATGGGTCATCCTAGGGCTGACTCAGTGCCCTGGAGACCCTGAGGCGGAACCTTCTATCAATGCCTTTGTTGTTCCTAGAGTCTGCAGGGACAGGTAGCAAAAGGTAATTCTGAGGTGTGTTTGGAATCAAGCGCTAGATTGGGCAAGCTGGAGGTTCCTCTCCTGCTTTAGTGGTGTACACTCAGATCTGAAGCCTTGATTCAGCTCTATATCATGTACCTCTAATCAGAGGCAAGGATCGAGAGCCCGGGGACTAGAAGAATCGTGCAGCTTATGTATTGCAAGATAGTGCCGGATGCTGCAGGTGTCGTTTCTCCTTCCCTCTCACTAGTTCCAATTTTTAAATTATGTTACTCCCCATGAATTTTAGGTTTCAGGAGAGGAGTGAGTGAGGTTATTTATTTTGAAAGAATAAAAGGTGCTTTTGTCTTAATAAATTGGTTTCACTAGGGCATATAAAAGTTGCTCCTCTTAAATGGTTTTTGTACTGGGGAAGGTGAAACAGGAACAGTCCAGAACTGTGAGTGGAAGGGAGAAAGTGGACCTGGTCTAACCTGCTTTGGCTGGATTAATAGCTTGAGCTATGCAAGGTAACTGCCTAGAGAGTTGGACAGCCTGGTCTCTCTTTACTTTCCTTTGATAAAAGGTGCAATTTAGATAATCCCATCTTTGAGTGTTTAGCTAGAAGGCCTTTGGTTAATTTGGCTGCAAAAAATGTAATATCAATTTGTATTTGCCACAGTGAGCTTGGGATTTGTGGTATTTAATGACCAGCAGCCCAATTGAAAAGCACCCCATGTAGCATATTTTCCTCCTAAGTAGGGTTTCTTCTGATGTAAACAGGTAGCCTCCCAGTGTACACTTCTGGTGGTAGATGGATGAAATTTTGACTTACTGACACTCCTAAGATGTCTCTTCAGCATGCATGGACTGAGCCTCTGAGTAGGCCAGGAGGTATATAAACCTTCCATGTTCCAAGAGAAGGAAGAAGGTGCTGAGAAGCAAGTTTTAATCTCTTAGCCACCCACCTTTGATGACCCAGCCCAGCCCAGCTCGGGTAACTTCCTCTTTCTACTGAACAGCTGCTTGGCTCCCACAGGGGCAGTGGATAAAGTCACTGTTCAGACTGGAAATCATGTAGGAGGTCTACGTGGAGAAACAGAATGCCCTTAAGCTCTCTCATGTCAAGGCACCACAAGCATTTGGCTTCCCATCTCAAAACCTCAGGGATGTAGTAGGCCTTGCCTCTCTCCAGACTCCTGCACCACAGTGCTGAATTTGTTCAATGTATCTGAGGCACTTTGCAACTGCTACTTCCAGTCTGACTGCTCAAAGGAATCTGAATCGTCAGTTGAAGGAAAGGGAGAGAACCTGTTTTGGAAGTCCCAATATCAGAATCATTTTTATTTTGTATTCATTTGAATTTTTTTTTAAAGACGTGATAAGATGAGTCACAGTCCCCTGATTTGTCCAGTGGACGGGAGGTGTTGGGTCCGGTGCACGAGCAGCTGCATGTTCGGAAATACTCTGAGGAGGCTGGCGCTCAGTGTCTTGATCTCAGCCAGAGCTGGAGGAGGCCCGGCCTCCTGCCTGGCCATTGCAGGGCTAAGACTGGCTTTATTAAGCTGCCTCTCCTCGCTTCCCCTGCGCCTTGTTGCTGTGCTGAGGGTCTGTGGCCTTGGGAACAGTAGCTGACCTCACCTGGCCTAGGGTTCCCTGCAGTGCCTCTTTCCTCTGTGGTGATGCTAAGTGGGAAAGTTCTCCCTGTGATTAGGAATATGACTTTTTTAAAAAAGTGTTAAGTCGGTGTTAATGGGAAATACCTACTTTTAAGTTTTGTCAGTTACCTGTCATTTTGACACCTGAATTTTATGTCCAGTTTCTCTCTGAGAAAAGCATGGCAGAGCCGCCGCAGCTGCTCACTGGTTGCCAGAACTGCTGACTTCTAGAGCTGAGCTCTTTCTTGAGCGTCCTCGTGACCATGGTGTTGCAATCCCGGCTGGGAGGGCAGAGTAACACTTTCTACAACCCTGAGCCTTAACCTAGAGGCCGGCCCTGACACACTGTCCTTCCTTCCAGACATTCTGCAGCTCTGCTGCCTGCTTGAACGATGTCGGTCCTCCCTAGCCTCTTTAAGTACATCGATGAAAACCAGGATGGCTACATCAAGGTAAGGGGCTAGTTCATTTTGGCTAACATTAAAATTCGATTGAAACCTGTGGGGCCCAGAGAAACTTTCAAGAACCTACTACTCTGAATTAGGCTGTTTAAGTCAAGTATTAAAAATATGGCCAACAGCTCTGTTCCTTTCCCTTCTTGTTACAGTGTAAGGTAAACGGGCTGCTTCTGATCGAAGGTCCTAATATTTGCTTCCAGGAAGAGCAGCATGGATCTGGGATTTTGTTTAATTTCTTGTGGTAGACGGTTTAAAGAACTACTTTGCTTAAACTATTACTGGAAAACTTCTGACCACCAGCACATGGGAAGGAGGGTGACTATATTATTCGACCGTATAAAGTATAACCTGGCAATAAGGACAATTTACTCTTATTTGACCATATACATCAGCATCCCATGCTGCCTCATGCTTATGTGGATTGCAATATAATATTTTTTAGAGTAACAGGAAAGAAACCAAAGAAAAACTATTTTCTTATACTTGTTTTACAAACTTGGAGAAAACTTCCGTGGAACCTCCTAGCAGTAAGACGTCTTAGCATCATGTTATTTAAGATTCGTTTAAGGAGGGGCGGCCTATGGTCTAGACGTGCTGGCATGATAGTGTATTTAAATGTTTGAAAAATTATAGAAGAGTAACATTTTTGTGTAAGTTCATGGGGGATAGAGGTGGGACCAACAGATGAGTATTATACGGAGGCCGAGTGCCACTCACTGTTAGGAAATTTTCTAATGTTTAGAGTCCTTCATCAGTAAAACTGGCTGCTTTGCAGAACTTTCTGCTCTGGGAAGAGGTGGCACCATGTCCCTTCCACTACTGCAGCACCTAGCCTGTGTTGTCCTTATCTGTTGCCTACGAGGTGTTCACTTAAGGTGCTTCGCCTGTGAAATGGAGCTGGTCACCCGCCTCATAGGGACGCCAGCATCTGCCAAGTGTCTGCACGTGCTCGGGTGCTAGGTGCTGCCACCCAGCAGTCTGTCACAGGTTTTAAGGGCGTCACAGTTTTATGTATTAATAGGTGACAAATTTGAGGCAAAATCTTTAGAGTTCTCTTTCTAAAAATTATACTTTAGAAAACTTGACCATTGTTAGGATGATAAATAAGTTAGTTTGAACTGTGGAAACGTTAGGCATTTTCAGTATCTTTCAGTTGTAGTTTTGTTAGATAGATTCAGTATAAACTTATTTATGGAACTTTGTACATTCTATGTTCACCTCATGCTTAATGGTGAAAAATACACAATCTGTCGTTTTCTGTTATGCGATAGTTCTTGGGACAGGGTCAGTACAAATACATATATATTTATATCTTAACCAAAAAGCAACTGGGATGAGTCCATCCTTCTATGTCTAGTAAATGTATTCAAAACAGAAAGCCACAGGTATTGTCAGCGCTGTGTACCCGAAGATCTTTCCTCCCTCAAGGGTTATCTTTTCAGAATCCGTTTTTGCTTATTATCCACAAACAGAAACTTGCCAAATGGGTGGCCATCCAGAGTGTGTCTGCGTGGCCCGAGAAGCGAGGCGAGGTCAAAAGGATGATGGAAGTTGCGGCTGCCGACATCCAGCAGCTGGGCGGCTCCGTGGAACTGGTGGATATCGGGACACAAAAGGTACGTTCCCAGAAGCCTTTGCATGGCAGAGCTACAAGTGAGCAGGTGATTCCCGAGGGCTAAGACGGAGTCTCCTGCCACTGCAGAAAACCTCTCCACCAGGTAGAAGAGAAAGAAAGTGGTTTCATTACTGAGTAAGCATTAAACCCGAAGGTGACTTGCAGCAGAGGCAATCGCTAGAGATCGCAAAGGCGGAGAGAGCCCGCATGCTTCTGGCAGATAGCGCCCATCCCACTCTGGTTCTCAAGTAAAAGGACTGCGCAGCACCATTTGTCAGGAGGGGCTCATCCTAAATTCGCCTGGTAATTGGGGTGGCCACCCGTGTTTACTGAGTGCCTTCCTGCAAAGGGAAACTAAAGTTCTCTTCTCCGTACAACAGTTAGGTTTCTGCCCTCCCATGGGAGCTGGGTGGTAGGTTTGCTATCCTCCTTGATGATTTCATTTCAAAGAGAAGGGCATTTTTGGGTTGCAAAACAGGATAGAGGTGTCTTTAGCTTTTTAAAAGGTTCACATACATTTCAAGGAGGTAGAGAAAAAACTTGCAAGTTTTCTAAAGTAGGGGAATATCTTCCCTTTTTACAACAGAGAGAATTAAACTTCTTTTTCTTCTGATTTTTAATTTGTATTTGCCCTTACACTTCAGATAATCTCCTGTCTTTAAAAAAAAGTCCAATTTGTATGCTAAAATCTGTACAGTTATTTCATTTGGGTTGGGACAAAGGTTTTGTGATAGTTTTTTCTCCAGGAAGGAGAACTCTTCAAGAATAAGTTAACATAATAACCATTTTTTAAAAATAGCTGAGATTCCCCCACCAGAAATCAGTAAACTTTCAAACTAGGAAGTTATACTTTATCTATGTAGATTTAAAAATAATAAATAATTTCCACTTAGTTCTACATTCCATAGCTTCACTGTAGGTAGAGATGGCATTTTTTCATAATCTGGTCTCTGAAGAAGAGATTTTTTGGGGTGGGGTCATTTACATTTTAATGAAGGATCCTGACAGATCAAAGTTGTTTTTCTTCTTAATTTAAATGAACAAACTGACTTCATGCTTCCTTATTCCACTATTTTATTTTCAGATGATGTCAGTCCCTTGTTAATTACGTGCTTCATGCAGTATATTGTCAGGGTTTTTAATATTCTTTTATATTGCAAGTTTAACAAGTTTTAGCTTAACCTCGTTTTGCCTTATGATTTAGGTGTTGAGTTGAAATCTTAGTCATGGAATTTGAAGTGTGGACATCCGATTCTGCCCACTCCTTTCATAAATGGAAGAAGCCTGAAGCCCAAATGGCCTGTGTCTTGCCTGGGAACCCACTGTAGGCTCCTGCCAAAGCCTGGACTCAAATCCAGGCCTCCTGATTCCCAATTGCTTGAGATTTTCTTCTGACAACAAATTCAGTCGTTGACTTAGGGTATGGTCCAACTTCTGAATATTTTTCCCTCTGTTTTTGAGAGTTAAGTCAAGTTTCTTCCTATCATTTTTATTTTTAAGAATACTTGACTTGCTTTCCTCCATTTTTTCCTAATATATAAAAAATCTTTGGTCATAAATAATTTTGAAGAAGTGATGTCGTTGCAGTAAATAGATTTACTGCTTGTCACCATAATTACAGTACAATTCTTAGAAAAGAACCTTCTGGAAAAGACTAAAATGACTATTAAACTGCTTTGAATTAAATAGCAACTTTTTTTTATCAAGGAATTGAAAATTTTTATCACTGTTAGAGAAGTTCTATGGAAACATTGCAGTGTTGCTGAATGCAATTGTGAGGTTACAAAACACTTTGCCTTTTCTTCCCATAAGTTCATTTGGCAAAAAGTTCCATTTTTTCAGAAAGTGGTGATGCCTCAGGGCAGGAATGGAGGTAGAATTGGTTGTTGTCTAATGTAAGTGCAGAAGCCAGTGCATTTCAGGCTTGTGGAGGAAAGAGGCCACCCGGGGTCCAGGGCACGGTGCTTGGCGGCGATGCCGGTCATCGACCTAGGCTGCAGGCCCTGGCAGGGAAGGGTCAGGTGTCGGCCGTCAGGAACGATTGGCCTGGGAGTCCTTTGGCATTGGCCTCGCTGCTTAGGCTGGGCAGGGACCGTTTGAGTCTGGACTAAGACAGTCAAGTCGAGACTAGGGAGGATTTATCTGGTCTTAGCAGGGGCAGGAGTTCTAGAGATTTGGGTGAGGGCAGGGGGAGCCTGGCATTGCAGGTCTCAGCAGTTGGCCCCGGATCTCCGGGCCCAGCACTGTTGCTACCTCTGTACTGTGATTCCAGTGAAAACAAGAAAGTTTATTTAATGTTTGGCTTAGAAACTCTTTCTGCACCTTCTCCGGCGGCTCCCCGCTGCCCTCCAGATTTAGCCCCGGATCCAGGTAGTCAAGGGCAGCCCTCTGTGCCGGCCCATCCACCTCCCACTCCGGCGCCCTGAGCCCCAGTCCCGGCTGCACGCTGTGGTCCCCTCTTCTGGTTCTGTCCTCAGCTGAAGGCCCTGCCCTCCTCTGACCCCACCCCAGGCTCGGTCCAGCTCTCCCCTGACCGCCTGCCACCCTGGCACCCATGCTCTGAGGGGGTGGAGTGCCCACCTCCTGTGCCCCTCAGGGCCCTTTCTTACCTTTCGGAACAGTTTCCCTTCTGAAATTGCCTCCCGCTGCGCTGCGCTGTCCTGAGCCCATGAGGCCTGGGACTGTGACCCTGTTAGGCTTTGTTTCCCCCTTGCCTGGCACCCACCCACCCATGTGCTGGTTTCCAGGTGGGGGGCTCGTGCTGGTGCAAAGGCCCATTGCCTGAGCCTTTTGGAGACTGAGTCGCCCACAGTGCCGAGGCGAGAAGGTCACAGGATGTCAGGGGCCACAGCTGGGACTGGGGTCTGTCTCTGAGCCCCTGCCCCAGGCCCCAGGGTAGAGTGCGGGGCCTGATCACCAGGTGCCACCTCCAAGTTGGCGCCCAGGAAGTAAGAAGTGGCCCTAGGGGAAGAACCTAGCAATGCGAGGGGGAGGGGGAGGGGGTAGAGGGGAGAGGGAGGAGGAGCCACTGCCTCCGCCTCTGCCTCTGAGGCTACAGGGAGCCTGGGGAGCTGGGGGGCTAGATCTAGATCGGATGGTGGGCACGGAGCAGAGAGGATCGTGGGGAAGCGCAGCGAGGGCTCCCACGCGAGGGCAGGCGGTGGAGTCCAGGGTGGCCCTTTGTCCCCTAAAGTCCTGACTGTGCGTCTCAGCCAGGCTCTTCAGTGCAGTTTCCCACGGGCCCAGATGGCTTCTGAAGAAAAGGCTTCAGTATTTCAGAGAAGGTACATCAAAAAGATTAATTTTGAGAAAGATCTGCTGTTTTTAAAACTCATTTTCCAAACGAGGCAGCAGAGGGCAGAGGCAACTCCAGAGGCCGCGTGCCCTGTGTGTGCAAGCAGGGCAGGGGCTGCAGAGGAAGCGCCCCCCTTCCCGTGGCCACCACCCCTTGTGGGAGCCAAGCCCGGCTAGGCGAGTTGACTGCAGCTTCACAGAGTAAACAAGTCCTGGCGCCCACAAGAATTCTGGCAACCGTGCCAGGCCCTGGTGTATGGACAGGCCCCACAGCGATCACAGCCCGTGGTCTTGGGGAGGCCCCTTGCCAGCCCACCACCGTTTGCTGTGGATTCCAAGTCATTCCCACGCTGTTCCCTTTGTCCCTTCATTGAAAATTATTAGTTTAGCTGCGTTGATGATTCAGTTTGTGCATTAGGTATATGGGTGCATTTTCATGAGCAGTATTTTCTAGCAACTAGGCTTCCTCGCATGTGGGCAGTGGTCCAAATAGAAAGCCTCCTCCCCTGCAGCCACAGCAGAAGTACGCATGGCTTTCACCTGCCTCCGCCGCCTCCTCGGGACGTCTTGTCATTCTCTTAGAACATAGGAGGGACCTGGGCAGGGGCTCGTTTGCATAGCCTGAGTGGGCCAGGGTGGAAATGCAGGCCTGACGCGGCAGTGGGAAAGGCCTGCATGGACGCGGGTCTGAAATTGCTTTTCCCGTGCCCTCCGTTTCTGTACTGGACAAAGGGAGAGGCATGGGACAGCTTCTTCAGGAACTGGGATAGACTAGAAGGCCTTCAGACAGCTCAGACCGAGGACCAGCTGGGGCTGCTGCAGTTCGCAGCAGCGTCACTTCAAATTGTCGTTTCTGGCCTTTTCAGTGTGCAGTTGTGATCTGCCTAGAGTTTCAGAAATGTGTCTTCTGATTCTGATTTAAGATTGCAGTAGGTTTTAACCATTATTTCAGACCATAACAGCTAAGTTGTATCCCAAATTCCACCTTCATGATATGTTTTGTCAAATAATTTTTTAAAAATCAGCCTTTTGCAATTTATCAAACTGCCTGCATTGGGTAAACATGCTTCAGTTTATGTGCTCTGGATTGTAGGAAAGTGATGTTGCTAGTTAACAATATACCTTTTACTCTATAGCAGTGGTTGGTTGGTGAGAACAGGTAAGAAAGCTCAAGATGCTTAAAAATATTTGCTGTAGATCTCAAATTTTTAAAGAGACTGTCCTTGATTGTTCCCCTCTTGCCTCCTAGCTGCCTGATGGCTCAGAGATCCCACTTCCTCCCATTTTACTTGGCAAACTGGGCTCAGACCCAAAGAAGAAGACCGTGTGCATTTACGGACACCTGGACGTGCAGCCCGCGGCCCTGGAGGACGGCTGGGACAGCGAGCCCTTCACGCTGGTGGAGCGAGACGGTGAGAGCCCTGTGCGTCGTCTTCACCTGAGAGGCACTCGCTGCTGACGTCTGAGAGTGTGGCTGCAGCCTTAGTTTTGGAAAATTGCTGGTAGTCTCTTGGTTCTTACTGTTCCATTACAGATCGTTTTTAGCACAATCTCTGAATTGGGTGCTGGAGGTTTCATGTTGGTGAACTTCCAGAAAGCCTGCCTTTTCTCAGGAGACGTGGTCCTTCCTGCCTGGGGCTCTGCTGGCCTTCCCTTTACTCCTGAAGTCTTGTCTCAGAAAACCTAAAGGGGGCCGAGTAGCCCTCAGACGCCGCTAACACCTCACGCCCGTTCACAGCTGCCTTTCCCAGTGCCCTGCCCTGCCCTGCCCCAGCTGGGAGGGTCACAAGCTGGTCCAGCGAGTGGCTCTTTTTTCAGAGGCTTTTGGTGTGGAGGTCTCCTCTTGCCTTTACTGCTGAAATTTCCTGCGTTTCTCACATGACATTGTCCTTGGCAGATAAAGACCCTCCCTCCATTTTTCCTCGCCCCTGGGCCAACTCCCAGGCCACCTTCGACCTCCTGTGCAGACCTTCTGGTATCTGTCGTGACTATTACCATGCAGCACCTTTTATGCAGCATCACCCCATGCCCTCGTCGCCATCTCGGTGCAATCACTGTCAGTGGCGGTTAATGCCAAGCTGCCCTCACGCCCCGAGGCCCCTCCACGGCAGATCCTTGCCTTCAGGGCTGTTCCCTCCTCTGTGTCCCCTCCTGCTGTCTCCGTGAATGGCCCCCTCCCCCTCGTGCCCAGGAGGAGGGGGCATCCTGCATCTCCATCCTCGCTTATGGCCCCCCATTCCCCACAGGCCTGTCCCGGGCTGGCCGCGCTCCCTTGTCCCTCTCCTCTCAGCTGTCCCATCACACCCCTCCTTCGGGCTTTGGCCTCAGCCTCCCGCTGCCCCCCAGCAGCGAGGACACATAATTGC
>JAQZBX010042267.1:0-22120 GCA_029593785.1 Cabassous unicinctus | reverse complement strand
AAAGATAAAGGAAGATCTATAGGAGAGGTAAGGCTGTGTCAAGAACTGAAAAATGTCATCTGATAGGAGTTTTATCACATGTACAAATCACAGAGAGGTAGCTAAGTGTTAGTAAGCGTGTGGGCTCAGGAGCTAGAATGCTCAAGTTTAAATCCTTGCCTTAATGTACACTATTGGTGTACCATCCTAGAATAAGTTACATAACTTCTCTGTGCCTCAGATACCTCAACTGAAAATAAAGATAAAAGTACTTCTACACAGGGTTATAGCCAGAATTTAAAAGGTTGAGACATAAAAAGAGTGCCCAGTACAGAATAAGTACTCAATAAAACATCACTACTCCTTTAAGGCTGGATTACTATATGACACTTACTTTAATCAATATGGCTTAAAAATACATAGTCTTTTCACATGGAAGAGTAAACTGCCCCAAATAGATAAAATCATCGTGGGGAAAGAAAAAAAAAAAAAAGTTGGAGGACTCATATTTTCTTATTTTAAAAGCTACAGTAATCCAAACAGCATGGTACTGAAACAAGGACAGGCATATAGACCAATGGAATCAAATAGAGTGTACAGAAATAAACCCTCACAACTTTGGCCAGATGATCTTTGACAAAGGTGCCAAGACTAGTCAGTGGGGAAAGAAGAGTCTTCAATAAATGGTGCTAAGAAAACTGGTTAGCCACACGCAAAAGAATGAAGATGGACCCCTACCTCACACTATATATATAACTTAACTCCAAGTGGATCAAAGACTAAATATAAGAACTGAAACTATAAAACTCCTAGAAGGAAACATTGGGAAACATCTTCAGGACCTTGTGTTAGGCAGTGGTTTCTTAGACTTTACAGCAAAAGCATAAACAACAAAAGAATAAATGGATAAATAGGAGACACTTCATCAAAATTAAATTTTGTGCATCAAAGGACTTTATCAAGAAAGTAAAAAAAGACAACCTACAGAATGGGAGAAAATATTTGGAAACCATATATCTGATAAGGGTTAAATATCTAGAATATAAAAAGAATTCCTACAACTCAACAACAAACAGACAAACAACCCAATTAAAAATTGGAAAAAAGACTTGAATAGACATTTATCCAAAGAAGATATATAAATGGCCAATAAACATATGAAAATATGCCCAACATAATTAGTCATAAGTGCAAATCAAAACCACAATGAGCTACCATCTCGCACCTTACTAGAATGGCCACTAGCAAATAAAAAATATAAACAAAACAAAACAAAAACAGAAAGTAACAAGTGTTAGAGAGTATGTGGAGAAATAGGAACCCTCATATACTGTAGGTGGAAATATAAAATGGTACAGCCCCTGTGGAAAACAGTTTGGTGATTCCTGAGAAAGTTAAGAATAAAAATACTATATAACCCAGCAACCCCACTTCCATGCATATAACCAAAAGAATTGAAAGCAGGGACTGCAATAGATATTTGCATGCCGATGTGAATAATGAACAACTGCCAAAAGATGGAAGCAATCCAAATACCCATCAACAGATGAATGGATAAACAAAATGTGGTATATACATTCAATGAAATATTGTTCTGCCGTGAAAAGGAATGAAGGTCTGATCATGCTACTGCATGGATGGCTTATTGTGTGTGAAATAAGCCAGACACAAAAGGACAAATACTATATAATCTCACTGGTATGAAATAAGCAGAATATGTATATTCATAAAAGTCAGAAACTAGAATGGGTGGGGGAGGGGAATGGGAGCTAGCGTTTAACTTGCTTAGAGTTTCTGTTTGGGGTGACAGGAAAATTTTGGCAGTGGATAATGGTGATGAAGGCATAATTTTGCATATGTAATCATCACCACCAAATTGTATAACTGAACAAGGATACAAAGGGAAATTTTAGGTTGTATATAACACACACACACACACACACACACACACACACACAATGAAAAGCCCAGAGAGAACCCTAATGTAAAAAGTGGGCTAAAGTTAATAGCATTACTATAATATTATTGTTTCATCAATTGTAACAAAGGCACCATAGTAGTGCAGAATGTTAATAAAAGGGAAAACTGTGTGTGAATGAGAGGTATATGAGAACTCAGTACTTTCAGCACTTTTTTAAAATAAACCTGTAGGCTCTAATTTTTTAAAAAAGAAAAATATATGTATAGTGAGAGAGAGTCTTAATTTTGCCTTAAACTATGGCTTAGAGAAGGATGACCATGCTCAGCTTTGGGAGACCCTATGTTATTGCCAGGTCAGGTGGCAGCAGCCACCCAGTCACTTGCATAATAGACAAGCTGACGCCAAAATACAAACAAAAAAAGAACCTCAGGAGTATAATATATGCTCATAAAAGGTTCCTACTACTATCAAGACTAAGAAGGAAAGACATCTGATGAAGTCTGTCCTGGAATCTACACTTCTCTAGAAAAGGCAGCCCAGACAGAGCCTACAAGAGACTCAAGAAAGACTGGGATTGAACATCTTCCATGGAAAATTTACAAAGCAATCATGCAAAACTAGCTGGTACATACAAGATGAAGTCACATATTTTTCTGCCTTGTACTTTCCCTCTTATTTCTTACCACCACCTAAAATTGTGAGCAGTGAATATATTTTTCTCTCCATAAAATTTCTACCAGAGATGTTGAGGTTGTCAGTGGCAGTAGTCCTGAATCTCTGAATGTTAGGTAATCATTCAAAAATTTGTTGCAGGAAGAAATAAGCCTAACAATAATCAGAAGAGTTATTAACTTTCACCTAATCTTTTGAAAGGCTCTAAGCCTAATAATTAAAAACAAACAAAAAATCCAGCATAAGTAAAATAGCCATTTTCCCCTCTTACCTGAAAGAAAATTTAGAAGTCCACAGGGTACAACTATCATAACAGGATTTCTTAACTTGTGTTCCACGGATCCTACTTTTGAAAATATATGCAGCATTTAGTGGATAGTACATTTGTTCAGGACAGGTGAACAGAAGGTGTTTGGCACTGAAAGAGATCAGATCCCTAAGAAGTGATCAATAATTTGTGGCAGGGAAGCTTGACTACAGAAGAGACAGTCAACTAGATTTCTAGTGGGGAAGGAAATGAGGAAGGAAAGTAAGTCATATCTCAGAAGGCTTCTCAAAAGTACATTTCTGTGCCCCCAGGGTTATCAAACTGTGGAAAAATAAGTAATTCTCAGTTTAAGGGGGAAAAAAACTGTATTAAGTCAAAAGACTTCCCAATTTTAAAGCTGGACTTAATAAAGTCCTAACACCTAAAGAAGTAAAATAGTCCAAGTGGCTGGTGAGGAATCAAATGACAACATGGTGAAGAGAGACCAAGCATTACACTAGCAAGCTCCCATCTCATGGATGGACACATCAAAAATAGGAAAGAAATGTTTCTGACAGATCCAACGGGACTGGCTCTAAATCAATCCTGATTTAGCTTCTAGAATGGAAGAGCCTCAGATCAAATGTCACACAACTGGGTGATTCACTAAAGCCCATGATTTTTCCTTAATAGAAGTACAAGTGAGAAAAGTAGTGATATTGCTAGACCATTGACAGCAGTTTAAAATGTATGCTTGTTGATGTGACATTATTGTTGAAGCTCAAATAAATGCTGTACACCCCCTAAAATGGATACCAAAAGACATGTACAAGCATAGCATCATTAGACATAATAACCCAAAACAAGCCAAATGACCACTGTCAGAAAACTGGATAAACTGTAGTACGATGGACTACTACTCAGCAATGAAAGTAAAACTATTGCTACATATGCGACTAGCTGGATTACATTCACAAATGTAAAGTTTAGCAAAATAAGCCAGATACAAAAAAGCACAAAATTGTACGGTTCTATTTATATAAAGCTCAAAAACTAGCTAAACTTAGTTTTTGAACTTTATATAAATAGAGAGGACACAGACTTCCTTTGAGGAGGAGGAGTAGAGACTAGGAGAGGCTATAAGAAGGGCTTCAGATGAGCTGGTCAAATTCAAATTCTTCATCTGAATGATAGTCACACATCTACTCACTTTGCAAAATTTACTTTACTGTACATTTATGATTTGTGCACCTTTCTCTAAGTTTATGACTTTCATTTAGTAATTTATACATAGATTCTTCCCCCCTTCCCCCCGAATGCATGGCTAGTTTTGAAAATAAGTTCTTTCCTGGACTTTTCATATTGACTTCATATTTTTTTTTTTTTTTTTTTAAATTTTAGAAGGCAGTAATTTCTACTTCTCTGCTATAATATTCCTCGGTGTATGTATTTCATACGAAGAAAAGTTATAAGAGTAAGTTCAATGAGAGGATATAAGTCCTAACATAACTAGTTTCTTCTTATCAATTCAAATTCCAGCTCAGAGACTTCAACAATCTTCTTTCCTTAACATTGCTAGGAAGAAAATTAATCAACTGCAGTCTTTTGTCTGACAATTCATAAGTCATAAGAATACACATTTAAAAAAATCAATTATGCAGTGTCATAGAAATATGCTAAAAATGTATTAGGATTCAGAATATTCCTGCTGTTGATATTAAAATTGCTTTCCCTTGCCTATTTCACTTAAAATGAGAAGAAAAGGAAAGAGAATGGTATAATTAATTATTCTGTTAGAATCCAGTTCCTTTTTTTCCCCCTTTCATCATTCAACAAACATTTAAGTGCCTATGGGAACATATAACAGTACATAAGATACATGGTTCCTACCCATATGGAATTTGCACCACAATAACAGCTAACGGAGGGCCAGCAATATGCTATGTACTTTGTATGCATCTCTCACTTCATACCCACATCAATCCTATAAGGTAAATATTCAGAAACTACTTCACTCAAGTTCACATACTGGTAAATTTGGTTCAAGATGTTACTAAACTATAGTGTTTATAATTTCCCACATACTCTGCATTGGTTAGGAGAGAATAAAATTTAATTGCAGTTCAATTCAGGTGACCAGCATATATATAGGTGTATGAGGGGGAAATACAAAAATTCATCTAAAGATCTTTGAAGAAAACTAATTTTTACGTTAGGATTGTAGCACACTATTTGAACCTAAGGCTTATGATACAGCATAAATTCGGTTTGCAGTCCAGAGAAGGGGGGATGAACCCAAAAAAATCTTGAAAGAAAACCCTCTTTCACTTCCCTTCTAATCCTTTAGCTATTGACCGAATAAAAGTGCACCTGAGATAAGTAGTGGTATTGCTTTTTATCAGCGTAAAGAATAAATTTTTCTTTGATTATTCAAAAGTAATTACTTTGCAAATAGTCTCACTGCCCTGATTTTGTGATAATCAGGGTAGGCTAAACATTTGCTATATTAGAAACCCTGCATGTGTCCCCAGACCTAGTTTTTCTCCCTAGATCTGGTTTTCAGAATGCTGGTGATAAACCAAGCCTGATTTATTGTATGACCATCCTGTATGGGAAATGACTGTAACTCTGGGTGTCTTTGGTCGACCTTGGGAGATATAGCAGGGGGGCGGATGTGGCTCAAATGGTTGGGCGTCTGTCACCCAAGTGGAAGGACCTGGGTTCGATCCCTGGGACCTCCCGGTAAAAATAAAAAAAAGAAAAATATATAAAGCGTGCGGGCTGACAGGCCCCGCACGTGGGTGAGCCGCCAGGCTCCACCGAGCCACGCAGCAAGATGGTGACGTAACAGGAGAGGGACATGGGGAAGAGCCAAGACGAGACATGCCAAAAAACCAAGAACTAAAGTGGCACAGGCAGAGGGACGCCTCTCTCCCACATCAGAGATTCTGAGGATCGAATCCTGGTGAAGACAGGAGGAGAAGGATGAGAAGAGAGGGCAGGAAACAGACACAGAGAATTGCCCAGTGAATGGACACAAAAACAGCAAAAACGGGGGTGGGTGGGGGGAGGAATGGATAAAAGTAAATAAATAAAAAATAAAAGGGAGGGTTGGGGGAAAATACAGCATATGTAAGGTGTGGACTACAGTTAGTACTGTAGTTATATTTTGACGATATTCTTTCATATTTTCTCAACTTTCACTTTACACTTATTGTTTATGTATGTTCATGAATGATATACTTGAATAAATTTTTTTTTAAAAAAGTAATTACTATAAATATATAAAATTTAGGAAATCTAAAAACTTCTGCTATGGGAACCATACCTTTGGCTATTGCATACAGACACATACAGATGCACATGTGCTTTATGAGTATGCATATGTGTGTCATGAACTTGACAACCCCTTTCCATAACTATGACTCTTGCATTTTCCTCGTACAAGTGTATTATGTTACAATTGTATGACTTCTGACTTTAGCATTTATAGTGCCAAACATAATTTTTCAAAGTATATATTTTTCTGAATTGAAAGGACCACAAATCTAAATAGACATCTTCAGCGTAACAAAGAGGTTTTGCATTCTTCTTTTTTTCTTGGTAGAAATTACACAGACAGTACCAGTCCAACCTCCATCAAACCATCTTTGGCCAATTTCTTAAGCAGCCAAACCTCTGACAGAGTTTGTTATTCTAAAGTATATAAATTAACAGTGCATCTGCCTTTTATTTTCCTCTTAAATAAAGCAGACCAAAACATTTATGCAGGGTATAGCCAAAATAAGGTTTAATGCACACAGACTATGACCCAGGTTTATAAGGAGTTAAGCTGTTTCAAAGACTGTCCCTACAGAAAAAAATAAAACATGGCAATTTTTTTAGAACATGTAAAATAGGACATTGTGGACAACTTACCTAAGTTGAAAAGGGAAATTCAGTAGTCAATAAACTAAAATAATAAAATGATCAGAATCAAAATTTCTATGTTTATGTTGAGAAAGGGACTTCCAAAATGCTTTATGTAATACTATTACGTGAATTAAAAAATGCCTTTTTGCTTGAGTTTTAATAGCCAAAAGAATGCATTTCTTTAAAATGGCAACTTAGCTTCCTGTTATCATATGCCATATTATAATGATGAAACCTACATTTGTGGTAAAGCCAAAAACCACTCAAGAAGTGGTCTTAACCACAATTTAAGGCTTAAAGAATGGCTTTCTGCCACAAAATATATCTTTGCCATTAACTTAACATGCTGCCTTTGTGTGCTGCTAGGACTAAAAAAGTAGGGACTGAGGGACTGCCCAACAGCTAGTATCTGCTCACTCTTACCATAGATGTGCCCATGGGCCTCTGAAGGGGAAATAAACATCACAGTGGATCAGGTGCAAGATGTGACTGCAGGATGCCTTGCCACCATCTGAGGAGCCTATACTTGGCAAAGGTGAAAGAGGTATTTGAAATGAAGGTTGACCAGATCATCAAAATGTGATTAAAAGCACAGATCATCAAGAATTTATAATGATGAAGCACTACCACAGAAGTGAAAAACTAGGGGATTTGAGTGGGAATAGCAACAAGAAAGAATGATAAGGATAGTAATGTGTGGCCTTAACACACACAGTTGGGGCCATTCATGTTAAATATTTATTGGCACTTTGCTGTAATATGAATTTACATTATGCAAACAGCAAAGCTGTTGATTAAGCTGTGAGGTAAGTTACTACTTGACTGTCTAGTCAGAAGTCCAACATCAAACTGTTTGATTAGAAAATAGGATACTTTCCCTATTAAAGAGTAGCTCTATTGTTAAAAACTTAATTCTTAATATTATTTCTCTCACCACTCTAAACATTCATGTTCCCTAAACAAATGTGAAGTTCTTTCATCTATGATACTAGTATTATTGACCTCTTCCCTCATTCTTTCTCTCCATCACAAGCAATTACTTAACAAATGCTATCAATCATTTCCAAAGTAATTCCAACGTCTCCATTCCCTGGTTTCATAATGTTAGATCAAGCTCTCATTTCTGCTTACACCCATAGCTCCTACTAACCTTATGTAGCAGAATGGACATGCAGCAAATAGCAACAGGCATAATATATCTTTATATGCTCTCATTTAATTCTCATTAACAAGCTTGAGAGGTAGGAAATATTCCTAACTAAGAAGGAAGAACTGAAGCTCAGAAAGTCACAAGTAGGACTGTCTCCTACCTCTGATAACACACTGATCCCACTATGGTTTAAACATAAAGAGACCCACATTTAAGTATATAAGGAGGCCATATGCTGGTACTCAAACCATTTATCTTTCTTGCCTTCCCAAAATAATGATTCTCCTCTCCCCCAATTCACTGACAAATTATCTCCCATTCACTTTTCCCATTAAACAACACCTATCATCTGAAACTTTATTTAATGTTTCAGAAACATCATCTCTTAACCTGTGAACTGTTTCTCAGCAAATCAAAACTGTTGACTCCCAAGGATGAAATACTGTAGTAATATACAAATAGAGAACGTGAGACAATGCTATAAGGTTAAATAAACCAGGAAAATGTGACTGAGCTAACAACTCTAGAGCTTAGTCAAATCCAGAGCCTTTAAAGAATTATAACTAAATATCCCAGTAATGAAGAGCCAATTTATTTTCACAATGATCTGGAATTGCACAGTGAAATTTTAGGCTATAACTTTTATGATGGTCATATTTTTCAACTTTGCAAATTATTGAAAAAACAAACAAAAACAAAGGCAGAACTGCACATTAGAGAAATAAAGCTAAAGCTATAAGCTATCATTATTCACATTAACTTTTATCATGGAATTGTAGCTCAAACTATAATATTATTTAAATCAACTATTTTGAATTAAATGACAATTATGAAAATACTGATCTGAAATACATATTTACTTTCTATAGAAGAAAAAGGTTGTAAATATTGTCCCCCCAAATGAGCTGATGTAAAATTTACAAATTGTACACTAGGGGCTACGGGATGGGGTGGGTGGAGGAACTATTTTACCAAATCCAAATAGCTAAAATGATAGTGATTAATAACCCCTCACACACCAATTATTTAGTTTTATAAAACCCTATAAAACTAAAGAAAAAACAAACAAACCCTATATATCCTTTCCATGAAGAATGTCCTGCAAGGATACAATGCTCTAAGTTACGACTGCTACTTGCTCAGCAATAGCAATCCTTAATGAGGCATGTTGACATTAAGGGATAATCCACATTTTTGACAGATTCTATGAAGAAAGCATCACAGTCTAAATGGGCAGCAATGAGCAATATACCTAAGAAGAAGTCTTAAAAGTTTATATTCCTTCAGGCAGTTTTGTTGCGGTAAACTACATATTACCATGGCACATCTCCAGTAATTTCACCTAGGTAATTATTTACTGTAATAACAATTATCAAATATTAATATAAGACCCTTTATGTTTAAGCCAATAATAATGTAGTTAACAAATTAGCTAGCTAGCTGCTTTTACAATGTTCAAAATACTTACTGGTAGCCGCTCCTGGTGTAACAAAGTTTAAGACTGAATGAAATCCTTAATTCTAAATATAAATTTGAGTTTTGGAATGAAAATCAAGGTTGAAGGGAAATTATTCTAATTGTTCATTTTTTCCCTGGTTATCCATCAATGCCTTGGTTCTAGGATTCCTCAAGAATTAAACCTGTTGTTCTGGTCACTATACTCAAAAAGCTCTTTATTCTGAAAGAGGAATCCTCTTTGTTCTGGGTCTTAACTTTTGGACAGTCTTCGAGGACCTCAGTTTTATGCTATTTTCATGCATCCTCCTGCCTGATCCTTGCCGTTATTTATTTGGTCAGCTCACTTCTACATGACCTGCCTGTTTCCCTGACTCGAAAGCGCTGTTCACATATTATTCTTATGATTCTAAATAGGCAGAATGTAGGGCAATATTATTTTGTTTGTTCAGATTGCCTATAAATAAGAAGTGGAAGAGAAAGAACACGGGTACATGGGAGCACAATAAAAAAGAAGGAAAAAGACTGTTTGAGGGAGGTGGGGGTGCCAGAGCCACCAATTAAGAGAAATAAAAATAAAAGTGAGCAATGGAGTATCTAGTGGCCATAAAAGGGCAACTGTCCACCTCCTAACAAACCAAATCTGGTCAATTCCAAATACGGAAATGTTTTGGTTGAATACTGAGTTTTTCTTCTGTGGAATATGAGCATAGATCACAATCAGTCCTTCCCCATAAATAATCTCACACTTGGATATCTACCCATTGTGAGAAAAATCTGTTAAATTGTTATATAAACTATTCCCAGGTTTTGCTCCTCAAATATTCAGGTCTTTTTAACAGAAAAATACTGCAGCCCTTTCACAACTATTCTGGAGTTTCAGACTCCATATCTATAAAATAGGAATGTTAATTATAATGATCTGGTTGAAAATTGAGTTAACAGATGTAAAACACTTGGTGAGGGACACCTTTTAAGTACAGTACCCAGTAAATGTTAGTTATTACGCAGCTCACATTTTCTTTGCCTTTTACTTACCAACTCCCAACTCACAAAAGAACTTAGTGATTACAAAATTGTAGAAACTAAGGTCATTTTCAAAGCAAGATCACTTCCTTACATATCCAGTCATTCTCTCTATTAAGAGTAAATTTAAGGATAAATTAAGAAGGTGGTAAATAAGAGAATGGCCTGTTCTGTCATGATAGGATAGATGCATGTCTTAAATACCTAGTATTATGAAAAATGAAGTTCACCCATTCAACAAATACTTACTGAGTACCTGTCACTGTCCCAGGGGCTGGTGATACAGAGAAGTCAGGAAAATAAGCAAGAGTTCTGCTATATTCTCTAATGGTACAGCAAGAATCCCCTGTGTACAAGGGCAGTGCCTCGTGAAGAAAGATGGACCACTGCTCTTGATATTGATGACTGTACTTATAAACCTTTTCTTTTGAAATAAAAACTTACCCTAGTATCATATGTTGCCTAAGAGTTACCTCCTTGCTCAAATGTGGACTCTCTCTAAGCCAAACTCAGCATATAAATGCACTACCTACTACCCTGTGTGGGACATAATTCCGGGATGATCCTCCCTGGCACTGAGGGATTATTACCAAGCACCAACTAGCAATGCACCTGGAGAAAGACCTTGACCATAAGGGGAAAATGGTAAATACAAATGAGTTTTTATGTCTAAGAAATTTCAAAGTGAGTCTGGAGGTCATTTCAGAGTCTCAGGAGGATCTCACTGACGGCCACAGTAAATAGTGCCTCAAACAGTGGGGCTCCTGAGGGCTCTAGAGACATCCAGACACTATAGGCAGGGCAGAAAGCTCAGCAGTTTGGCACACTGCCAGTGGGCCTTACCTTGGAATTTATGCTCCCCAGAGTAACAGAGTTGGACCTATTTGTGGTTTCCCTATACATAACTCTTCTGCTTGGTCTGTCCATGTGCCAGTTAGGCCCTGAATCTCAGCAGAGTTGCAACACCTACTCTCCAGTTCACTGGACTCACCCAGGACAACCACCATCCCAAGCAACAAAGAAAGTCTGCAACTGCAAGCAAGATAGTTCCATCCATCTGCCCCATGGAATCTAAGCCCCCTCAATTAGAGGCAGAGTGGGCATCACCATCCCAAAATCCTCAAGATTGGGGAATGAACAATGGAATAAAGTAGACTTACTAGTATTCTAGCATAGATTTGTTATTCTAGCAATGGAAGAACTTCTATCACTGATGTGGAGGCAGTAGCCACCAGAGGTTCTGAGGGGAGGGAGAGGGAAAAATAGGTGTAATAAGTGGGCATTTTTGGAACATTGGAATTGTCCTGCATGAAGTTGCAATGACAGATACAGGCCATTATATATTTTGTCATAACCTACAAAATTGTGTGGGACAGAGTGCCAACTATAATGTAAACTATAATCCACAGTTAATGGCAATGTTTCAATATGTGCAAATCAATTGTAACAAATGTACCACATTAATGAAGGATGTTGTTAATGTAGGAAAGTGTGGGAGAGGGAGGGAGTGGGGCATATGGGAATCCCCTCTATTTTTTACATAACATTTGTGTAATATAAAGTTTCTTTAAAAATAATAAATAGATAAATAAATAGAATATTTCCAATCAAAAAAAAAGAAAGAAAAGAAGCTAAACCTGTTTCATATGGGGGAGGGAAGGGAAAGAAAAGAGATTGGGAGCTAGGGCAGGGACTGAAAATTGGCTCTCTGCAGGGAAAAGGCAAGTGTTTATTTCAAATGAGTCCTTTCAGAGGATCCTACTATTCCAAGTCACCACAGTTTTATATATATTTATATTACCTGTCCCTGGCCTTGGACTAGAATTTCTCAAAAGTTAGTTTTTCCATAGGAATTTCAACAATAAAAGAGTTTAATAAAGCTAAATCTCATGGGTGTTTAATCTAGCTGCTTAGCTAACTACCACCAGCATGTGTACATATAACACTTGTGCATCATCTTCATTACCCATTGTATGTGATAAAACAAACACAAAAGCACTCACTCAAAACAAATATTTTGAGGGAAACAGATGTGGCTCAACTAGTTGGACGCCCACCAACCACATGGAAGATCCCGGGTTCAGGTGCCCATGCCTCCTAAAAGAAGACGAGCAGACGCTGCCCCTGCCGCAACAAGCCAGACGCCATCCCCACCACAAAATGAGCTAGACACTGCCCCTACCACAACAAGCTAGACGCCGCCAACGAGCTAGATGCCACCCCTGCTGCAACAAGCAGATGCCACAAGCAAGCAGATGCCATAGCCTGCGGGGAGTGGATGTGGCTCAGGCCACTAGACACTCGCCTCTCATGTGGGAGGTCCCAGGTACGGTTCCCGGTGCCTCCTGCAGAAGGTAAGAAAACAATGAGCAGACAGATGAGAGAACCATCTGGGGGAGGATGGGGGATAAATTAAAAAAAGAAAAATATAAAGTCAATAAATAAATCTTTATAAATACATATATTTTGAAAAAGTACTCTTCCCTTCCCTTCCCGCTCCAATAGTTACTTTCCAAGATTCTTTATACAAAATTAGGGGAGAAAGGGAAAAAGAAGGCAGTGGTCCTTCCCTACGTATTACATTTTCAGTCATTATTTCCAAAGATGTTGACATGTTAGTTGGTAAGGTAAGCCCCACCCCACCCCAAGACTTGTGGCAAAAGTCAACTGGCATTATCATATTTGCAGCCGCCCCTCCATCAGCTAACACAGCCTCCCAGAGTTTACGTGGCAACATCATTGATAAGGTCTCCACAATGAAAACTGTATTCCTTTTTTAAGTAACAAGCTTGGTATTTCGGAGAACGGACACATGCACACCATCCTGTTCATTTCTGTACTCTCCTCATAATCCCCTAATACTTTAACAGTACAAGATACAATGACTTCATTACATTTTTTAAAGGAACAGATCACCTGATCTTGATAATTACTGACACAGCATATTCCAGTGTACAATTGGGTTCATACTTGAGATGGAGTTAATAAAGTACTATTTTAATAGATAACCCAGACCCTACAGACATCCAAAATAATAGTTTTTCAAAGTAATAAAATATAAATTAGCCTCAGGAAATTCCTGATGTCAACAATAATGTCAACGATTCCTAATGACAACAATACTGCCATTAGCTCAAAACAATTAGAAAATCTAAACACCTTTTTACAATAGTCTCAAGCAACAAATTTTCATTCTTGGAAGGTGATTTTAATTTCTTTTTTTAACAGCCAAAGTATACTGAAATCATATCTAATAATTAATGAAGTAATTTATGATATGCTTTTTTCTGATCCTAGATGTGGGGGTTGGGTTCCCAGCTCTGGTCATTGATCTCAGTTTGGAGCCAATTTAACTAGAATGTGGTTTAGTTTCCTTCAAAACTATACTTTAGAAGGAAAAAAATCTACCAAAAGAAAAGATTAGTTGCTAACATGCACGACGATAACCAAAGAAAAGGAACACAGCTTCCAAGAAACAAGTGTCACAAAGTGACACCATGAAACCTTGCACTCTGGGCAGAATAACCAGCATGAGGTGGAAAGTGATGAAGTCAGAAGGGTATAAACATGTCTGAAGGGAACCAACTCTCTTATAATGATGACAAGCCAAACAATGCTATTAAAAAGAGTAGAAAGAATCTGGGAAAGGACAAGGGGCTGGGAGGAATTTGGGGAAACAAAGTAATAGAAAAAAGGAATTTAACTTTCCCACCCATATGCTCTCATTCACTACCTCCACCACTAGCAACATATGCCTGCACACATCAGCACAATGACAAGCAACCATCATCAGAGCAGTAAACCCATGCTCGGCTCAGTTACTACTTTATCTTCTCTAATTTCAAAACATGATTTGTAAGGAGCATAGTGGCATACTCAATTCAGACCAGGAACTATGCACATTTAATTCAATTTGCAAAGAAAGATGAGCTTTACTTATTATCTTTTGCCCTCTTATTTTGGCAAAGAATTCTTCCATTTTTCAACTCCCAAGTGTAGAAAACTAATGTATAAATTCCACTGCTATGAAATAATTTTACCAGGAGTCTTCATCCCCTTATTGCTTTCCAGGGAGGAGGAAACTGTATTAAACACAATCTTAAAACACACATACGTTTACAGTGCCCTGCTTTGAAGCCTTATTTATTTAAAAATATTCACAAGAAATTCTTAACCATCTTCAATAAACCTATAAAGCAAATATCTGCTGTTATGAGTATACTGTGGTAGGTATAGGCAATAACCACAGAAAAATAAATTTTTAAATATTATAGAACTCCTCACAAAAACAGACGCTCTAACATTTGACTACCTTAAATGTTTGTAATATATCTGATTTATGCTTAATTACTTTTGCAATATTAAACATTATATTCACCTTCCAAATTAAAGCAGCACCTAAAACATGAAAAAGTCCTAACATATAAAAAATGGAAAGGAAATGGGTAAGTGTTAGCATCTATCATCAGTTTTTTGGTACTTTTTAACTGCATGGGAAACCTCCGTCAATGCGAAATAAGAATAAAGTCTTCCATAACTAGGAAAAAAACTAATTTTTAAAATCTATGAGCCTTTAAATATTTATGAGTGCAAACAGAAGAAAACACATGCACATTCAAAAAACAGTAACACAACAAAAAACAAAAATAAGGTTTCACAGCTAATTAATTATAAATAAGATTGATAACACTGTCTTACCTTATCTGAAGGCTTTTGTGGCTGAGGTCAGTTTAGCAATATGGATTTATAAGAATGAGTTTCATCCACTTTCCCAGCTGATTATTACTAGGAACTTAGGTCTTTATGAATACCTAGGGCAATGGTTTTCCAATGTTTTTGTATGACAACCCACAGTAAAAAAAAAAAATACATTTTACACTGCAATCTAGAACATATACATACCCTACCTTTGAAACAAAACTTTCACAAAACTACATTGTGTGACATATTTATGACATTTTCAATTCAGTTCCTTTCTATTTCATTTATTTAAAAAAAAAAGGTAATTTATTAAATTGATTCCAGATAGGGCTCACACCGGCAGTTTGAACACCTCTAATCTAGGAGTCGATAAACACCTTAATGTATGCAAATGATAGCATACTAGGTTATCCTACTTGGAATAAAATAGCCTTGGTTAGTGTCACTCAAAAGCTGCTGCTCCTCTGAAGGCACCTGGCCTTTCTCATTCTTGTGGCCCAGTATGTGATGGATGGCCCCCTTTTTGGGCCTGCTTACCACCATCTTCTTTATCCTTTTAGTAGGACCATATATCTTAAATTCTAACTAAGTTTATTTCTTCCAGAATCAACACCTTCCAGAACAAGATAATTAGTCACATGGGGATTTCATCCAGTTCCAGCCACAGTGCCAGACCCATCTTTCCTCAGCTCAATAGAATAGCCTGAGGATTTTATACTGTTAGGCAGGGACTACTTCTCCTAACCAGTGGGAAGCAGCTAAAGAAGAATGACCACTGCCCTTCAGCTCCCCCTTAAGAATAAGGGTGTAAACTCTTGAGAGGGGAGTTGAGGCATGTTAGTATAGGGAAGATGAGGGAAGAAGTCCTGTCACAGCTGAGACTCAGCAGACAACACAGCCGTGAGACCCTGCTCTGAAACCTCCTGAGGGGAAGGCTACTATTAAAGAACAAAGCCAGAAAGACCTCGCAAGACCCTGGCCACAAGGCCCCATTTGGAACTCTTTCCATGATCAAGAGGAAGCCCTGGATACCTTCAAACAAAAGGCCTTACAGACCCTGTATTAGTCAGCCAAAGGGGTGCTGACACAAAATAACAGAAACCGGTTGGTTTTTGTAAAGCGTATTTATTTGGGGTAGAAGTCCACAGTTACCAGGCCATAAAGCTTAAGTTTCTTCCCTCACCAAAGTCTATTGCTACGTGCTGGAGCAAGACAGCTGCCAACATTTGCCAGGGTCCAGGCTTCTTCGGTTCCTCTCCTCCCGGGGCTCCGTTTCTCTCCGGGCTTAGCTCCTTTGTGTCCTCCACAAGGTCAGCTGTAGACTATGAGGCTCTCTAGGCTTTGCCTCTCCACAAGGCCAGCTGTAGACTCTCAGGCGAATGGCTCGTCTCTTTTCCGGGGGCCTTCTCTCCTTCCTCACGACCAAGCTCTCTTACTTCCCGGGGCTCCAGCTCAAGACTCCAACATCAGAACTCCAACTCAAAACCCTCCAACTCTGTCCTTTGCCATGTCTTTTATCTTTGAGATCCCACCCACCAAGGGGTGGGGCTCAATGCCCTACTGACGTGGCCCAATCAAATCCCTAACCATAACTTAATCATGCCCAGATTAACAGACCAGTTTACAAGCATAATCCAATATCTATTTTTGGAATTCATAACTATAGCAAACTACCAAACTGCTGCACCCAATATATATGTATTTTTTTTAATTGAAAATTTAAAAAAAAAATTAAAAATTAAAAAAACTGAGTATTTTTAAAATTGAAACAAAAGGTTTAAAATACAACACTCTTTGTGACATTCGATAGCCTCTGATATTTTATTTTCTATTCTAATACATGTGTCAGTGCTGGTCATAATTCACTACACTGATTTCTTGGCCTACTAAAGAATGGGTTGATACCTGCAATTTAAGAAATACAGCTTTAGAGAATATACAAATCAATCTTGCAGGATAAGAGGTCCATAGGTAAATTACCAATCTCTAAGGGCCCCCTCTTGTCTCCTCTTTTGATGAGAAAAAGCTCAAAAAATTAAAAAAGAAAAACAAAATGTGAGAGATAGAGACACTCTGATTTCTGGCATTTAATAATCAGCACATACACATATAAAAATCATCACACTGTCAATCTAACATTGGCTTTCTACATGCTCAGTCCTGAACTAAGTGTGCGTGTATAATTATATGTATCTATTTTATGCAATGTTATATAATTACGTAATATACTTGTGCAATTGTGTATTTTATATTTTAATATATGAATTTTTAATATATGTATATATATTCCCCCTCTCTCAGTCTCACAACCTGTCAAGATAACAAAGAAAGTGTTATATTTGAAACAAAAGTCAGCTGACCCCAAAGTATAAACTCTTAACCACTAACCTACAAACTCTTCCAAATAGAACAGGAGTTCCCAACTCTGGCTATAAATCAGCATCCTCTATGGAGTTAAAACGAAGCAAAGCGAGGACCAAGTGCTACTCCAAAAATATTTTAAAGCTGAAGTAACAAATATTATAGAGAAGCATATTTTGAAACAATATAGGAATTGGCCACCATCTCAAATCCATTATGTCAGAAATCTCTTGAAGGGGAAATATCCTGTGCCACAGGATGTAAAATGTCTGGTTGAACTGAATGAATGCCTTGGTTAATAAGCAGTTGGATTTATCCTGGAACTTGATTAGATCTGTCATTATGGACTAGAATTTAATATAAAGCAGTTTTGTCTTAGATTTAATAACTAAATTCCATAAAGAATTTAACTGCTGACATGCCCAAAGGATCTTAAAGTAGTCTAACTGATAAATCATAGACTGCACCAGTGTATTTCTATTAAATTTATCTATCCATGATTTAAATCTCTATTTTCCTGACATATTTTCCATCATAACCTAAAAGACAAAGAATTCTGAACCTGATGTAACATTAATGAATTCAGCATTCCCCGTTTCACTACTACCATCTTTAAGAAAACATTGAACAGGAAACACAAAGTATAAAAGTAGAAAGTTTCCAATAATTAAGAAATGCTTTTGACTACATCATTCAAAATCTTATGAACATAAAACCCTTAGAGATTTCTAATAGTTAAGTGGGTATTAAGAAGCCTAGAATTACTATTACTAGCAGCCACAAATAACAATGAGACTACATACCACAAACACATGAGTGATTAACTGCAACAAATATACTGGTAAACAAACAGCAATCACACTATTAATGAAGAGTCACAATTTCCACTCAGTGAAAATTCCTTATAAAAGACAAAAACTAGCACAAACTATAAATGACCAAAATAATTTTCTTTTGTCAAATTATACCTCAACCAAAGAATTTACCCAACTGTTTTCTGTTCAGGCTACCATGAAACGACAGAAGAGGAACTATAGTCTATGACCTAAACCAAAAAGATAATTACAGATTAACACATGAATAATCCGTAAACTACTCACTGAAAGAAATTACAGCCCATTACTATTAAAATCTAGAGGAAAATACCTAGTTGAGAGACTATTAAAACCTATCTCAAATGAGGAAAAAAACATAGTTTGAATCATAAAAAGCTTGTAGTATATATTTTACATAAAATATTATTGCCAAAAATCCATAACCACATCCATAATCTAAACATTAAAATATCTTAAAATATGCAATAATTAAATAGAGTCATGGGCATTCATTCTAGATATGACCTTGGGTCACTGGAGATTTCTAAAGCATACCTTTTAATCCACGCCATGGTACTTCAAGAACATGTTATGGTAAGCCACAGTTTGGAACACTTCGATGCACCTCAAAACACCTCAGCCAGTGTATCTGTATCATTCTCCTTTCCTTTTGAGATCATAATGGCTCCGAAGAACTATAATGCTTCCATCTGAATGATAGTCTCATAATTTCAATGACTTAAAAAACAAAAACAAAAAATAAGGACTTAAGTGTTGGTATGTTAAGCCACTGTGTTTATTTGCTGCCATGAGTAAAAATGAAGAAATTGCTGCTACTATTATGCAACACTGCCATTTTCATTGTGAAATCTTGTATGAATGGGAAGGAGCACAAGCTTCACGGTCAGAGTGACAGCCTTTGCTTTACTGAGATCTTACTTTAAAATATCCCACAAATTTCTTTGTCCCAATTGTTTCTTTATTAAAAAAACTAATCTATAAGACAGGTCTGAACACTTGAAGCCAGGTCGGTTTCAGACCAACTATCCTATTCTGTGTTGAATGAGAGCTGGAAATATCCCATACACCTGTATGAAATAGACACAGGCGGGGTTCCTTCAAATATCGCTCTTCCTGGTGTTACTATTACTGAAATATTTTAGTTTCATGGAAGTCATTAAACTGAAAAGAGCTTCAATTTCTAAAGCCTACTTCTATTAATAGTATACATATAGAAAAGCCATCAAGTTTTACTGCCTCTCTGGGATTGCCCTGGTAAGTATCAGTCAGTCCCTCTTCCCCTTTCACACTCCCACCCCCTTCTAACATAAAAACATTACAAAACAAAAATTCACTATTAAAATAGTATGATAAGGGGGGAGGGAAAAAAAGATATGGTAAGAAGCACATGAATTACATTTTAAATCTAATAATTCACGTTTATTTTGTTTGCAGTTACAAGAAAGAATACTCAAGCTACACAAAGAAAGCAAAACTGAAAACTTATCAATAAAAACACATACACATTTACTATCATAACACAATTAAAGTATTTTAGGATGACTGATCAGGAAATTTTTAACAAAAACAAGCCATAAAAAGGGCTTCCAAAGAAAGAAAGATGATAGGAGAGGTTCTGTTATAGTCTAGGCATGCAGAAAATTGTGTAAAGGTTAAAAGACAAGGAATGGAAGATGACACAGTTTCCCAGCTACAACGAAAGCATGTGCTGAGAAGAAAGTGAAACTATTTCCTGTTTCAAAAGGTAGATTCACTGCCTGAAAACCTTTCAAGTCTACTGTCAGAAAATATATTACTGAGATACAGATTTATTGCAGGTTGCAGGCAATACAGATTACAAAATGTAGGTCACTTCAGAAAGCTAGTACAAGTGGCAAAACTGCATCTAGGAAAGTACTCTACCAGAATTAAGTGGAAAGAAACAAATGCATAAGAGAGGGCCCTCCCTTCCACTGAAATCATTTCAGCCACAGCCATTTGAAGAAAAAAAGAAAAAAAAACCTGATCACTTGATAGTGTTAGTGCAACTAACAAATGTATCTGATGATGATGCCCAACAGCAACATGCATGCATTTTTTCCCTAGAATCCTAGGATGGCAGAGTACAGACAGGCATGATTTAAATATAAATAAAATACACACACGTGCACAACTATCTTTTTTCAAATGGTTAGTGTTAGCAAACTGGAGACGAACACACATTCTGCTGTCACCTGTCTGGAACCACAAATATAAGAGGGTGAGAAAAGGGGAGAGGAAGATGAAAAAACAAAAACAAACACAGTAGTAAAAAGCACTGAGTAAAGGATATTGGTGTGTGGGGGGAGGAATAGTAGTAAAGTAAATAAGCTCATTAACACTACTATACATTTATTAAAGCAAATCAATAGAAGCTTTTTTCCTTCCTAGGATCTGGGAGGGCACTAGGCAAGAAATGCTAAAAAGTCTCAATCAAATTTACCTTTCCTTTCTTTGCACTTTTTATGACTATATTTAGAAAAAGGTTTTTGGGTATGATTGAGTTTCTCCCTATTCTTTTCGTTCGCCTTTAGCTTAGTTGCTAAAGAAAAAAGAAACAAAAATTAAAAATTTTGGTGATTTGAAAGATTATGTGTAAATACGACACCAAAAACATGAGAAACAAAAAAGAGATAAATTGGACTGGAAGTCGATGTAGCTCAAGTGGTTCGGTGCCTGCCTCCAATATGGGAGGTCCTGGGTTCAGTTCCCAGTGCCTCCTGAAGAAGACAAACCACAGCAGACATCAAGCCAAAACAAACAAAAAAGCAGACAATAAGCAGAAACAACAAACAAAAAAAAGAGCAGGGAGTGGATGTGGCTCAAGCAATTGGGCACCCACTTCCCATATGGGTGGTCCTGGGTTTGGTTCCTGGTATCTCCTAAAGAAAAAACAGACAACAAGCAGACAATGAACACAAACAATGAGCAAAAGAACAAGGAGCAAAAACAAGGAGCAAGCAGATGAGGGAACCATCTAGGGTGGGGGAAATAAATAAATGAATTTTTTAAGAATTATATATATACATATTTTTAATTTAAGAACTTTTGTGCATCAAAGGACATTTTCAAGATAGTGAAAAGAAAAGCTACAGAATGGAAGAAAATATTTGGAAACCATATATCTGGTAAGGATTTAATATCCAGAATATATTCAAAAGCTCCTACAACCCAACAACAAAAAGACAAACAACCCAACAAACAAACAAACAAAAACAAGAAAATGGCTTGAATATGCTTCTCCAAAGAAGATATACAAATAGCCAATAACCACAAGAAAGTATGCTCAACATCATTAGCCATTAGGGAAACACAAATCAAAACCACAATGAGCCACCACTTCACACTCACTAGAGTGGCTATTATTTCAAAAACTGAAAAATAACAACTGTTGGAGAGGATGTGGAGAAATTGGAACTTCTGTGCATTGCTGGTAGGAATGTAAAATGGTGCAGGGATTCGTGAAAAAGTTGGCAGTTTCTCAAAAGTTAAACATATGATTACCATATAATCAAGCAATTACGCTCTTAGTTATATACCCAAAAGAACTGAAAGCCATGATTTAGACACTTGTACACCAACGTTCATAGCAATCTTATTCAAAATAACCAAAAGGTAGAATCAACACAAATGTCCATCAACAGACGAATGGATAAACAAAATGTGGTACATACATACAACAGAATATTATTCAGCCATAAAGGGAATGGAGTTCTGATACCTGCTACAACATGGATGAACTTTTAAAACTTTATGATGAGTCGGGAAGCGGGTGTGGCTCAATCGATAGAGCTCCCGTTTACCATATGGGGGGCCTTCTTGTGAGGGCAGGCCGGCCCGCG